>VWPU01006684.1:126148-300285 GCA_013398955.1 Callaeas wilsoni
AGGGGGCTTAAATTCATGCTTGAGCAAAAACAATACACACAATAGAACAATATCAAGTTAATAATCAACATATGATTATGTAAAGAAAGAGTATAAAATGTGTCCATCTCGAATCCATGTCGGAGTCAGATTTGGGTTTGTCTGTACCCCTGACTCCCAGAGCTCTTCAATAAAAGCACCTGCATATAATCATCCAGTGATTATGTGTTTCCACACTAACAATTGCAGCTCCCTGGGTTTTGTGGTAATTTACTGTGGGGAGACAAGTCTGTGTCCCACTTACAGAAGATGTGAAGGTCCTCAAGATTTTTTGACTGGTGTCTTGGAGTGACTCTATGACAATACTGTATTCCCCATCTCCTGCTTGATTTCTAGTGTACCTTTAAATTGCAGAGAGGGGAGAGAGAAGCCAAGAGAACTCTTCAAAGAGGCTAGCTTGACCTTGCAATTAGAATGTTTAGATTTTTCTGCCAGTTAGAAGGGCAAAGAAAGGAGATTTTTCTCTCGCTTCTTCGGCTTTCAGCTGAGCCGGGACTGTGATCTGCCTCAGCAGCTTCTTTTCCTTTTTAGACTGTTTTTGGCTTGCTTTTCACCCGAGACCAGCTCCCATCTCCAGACCTGCTCGGCGGGACCCTCCAAGGGAGATCATCCGACCCTGCCTGGCCGGCCCGGCCCCGCTCCGGGCCGCAGGTTTTACCCACAGCCAGAACTCTAAAATCCACCAGCCTCTTTTAGGGGACGGAGGAGGGGGTTTCAATATCCTTTTTTGCCCTGTGACAGCAGGGGACTCTGTTTGTTAAATAAATAGTTTTTTTCACTTTCACTCGAGAAATTATTTTCTGAACCCGTTTTGGAGGGGCTGCCGGGGCCTGCTTGCCTGGCAGGCGGGAGAGAGAGAGTATTTGTGGATTTGTGTCCAAACCGGCACGACTGGTGACTGTATAGATCTTTTTGAACTCAAAAGGAGTGTTAAGCAAAGCCAAGGTCAGATATTAAACTGTTATTGAATGTGAAATGAACAATTTAATAAATTCACTGAATGCAGAGAAAGAATCATACAAACATAATTTAGTGTTGTTATTCCCATACCTATGATTTCATTATCATGTGTCAGCTCTTTCTGAAAAATTTCTATCAGCACTAAAGGCAGAGCTTTTCTCAATTATACTTGAATTCACTTTCAAGTAAAAAGTGTTAGTGAAGATCAGTATGTTTGCCAGGAAAATGTTGCTGTTCCCTGTGAATGTTCTAGAAACAAAACATTTTTCCTGTTATCTGCATTTGTCCTGTTCTTACTCAGTAGCAACTTTTCAAGTGTCTTTCAAAATTCTCTCCAATCATGTCCCACTATGTGAGTATAAAAATCAACAACAACAAAATTCTTTTGCCTTTATTGAGTTCTCCACTCCACAGTTTTCCAAGACATTGAAACTTAAAAAGTGGAAAAACGTTCACATCAAGACAGAGGAAAAATCACGACTCTTTGCATTAGTGTTATGATACAGATCTCAAAAGTAAGGTAACAGTGAAGGGAAAAAGATAAGAAAAAGAGAATTTTAAAGTAAGAGCTTCTTTTTGAACAACCTTCATTTTTTAATGGGTTGTTGGAATTTTTTTCTGTAAGTCATTTTTTATTAATTCTTTGGAAAAGCTTTTTCTTAACAACAATGAAAAAGGTAGCATAATGGATACTTTCTGCAAGACATTCTTCATGTTCTAAGAGGTCAAAAATTCATTATTTAAAATGCTATTGATATATCAGTCAAGAAAGCCAGAGAACACACCTCCCCCTCTTTTTCAGTGTTTAGCAGAACTCTTTGGAGTGCCAAGAGATCTATCCTCCCCTGATATCAGAGATATGAAAGTCAGAATTAAAAGACAAGATGAGGAACATTTTAGAATGGGCCTAAGTACAGAAAAGATAGATTGCAATATAAAATGCAGGCAAATGAAGGACACTAATTTGTCATTTGATATAATCTTTTTCATCTGTATTGGCATTTTGATGACTGAGTCTGCTCTTCCCGGGTTTAGTTGTGAAGATTGCACACTGAAAGGGAAAAATGCACACAGATTGAATAGCATGGCTCTACAGAACTTATTTGATTTTTTCTTTTCTTCATATTTAATGATTTATGCTTTTGTCTGATAGTAAGTGAAGGCTTACTAATGATGTTAAAGTACATGAAATCCAAGAAAATCTGCACTAAAACTTCCTAAAACTAGCACTACTCATGTATCAACCTCATATTTAATCTACTCCAGTGGAACAACAGCTTGACAATGCAGAAAAATTCTCAAAAATAGCCTATTATGGAAATTTTTAATCTACTAATTCAATACAGCCATGAAATCTTGAACATCATCATAAATTATATTGATATACAACACAATGTTGTTTGCCTTTTGAAGTCACATGCTGGTTGTTGAATTCACACATTTGACAGTTTATCAGCAGTATGTTTAACATGGGCACTGTTATCCTACTGATTAAGAAAAACCCTTTAAAACAAATTGTAGATATATTAATTCCTTAATTACCCCACTTTCTCAGTCCCCTGTGGTGTGTGGGTAGCTGTGACCTGAGCTGTGTTTGTGCTGACAGGAGTCTTTGTCTCCCAGCTGTCAATATGCTTGTTTTGTGAGGTCCTTGTGCTGAGGGATAAAGGGCTGGAGCTAAAGCATAAAGGCTGGCTTTGGTTTCCTCCCCAGTGTTACACCAAGTTTATTCCCCTGGATGTAGATCCTAGTCCCTGAGAACAAAGCCAGGTTCTCATGAAAGCTTCCTGTGTGAAGACCTGCAAGTTAAGTGAGAAATTCATCACGTTGCAGGAATGCAGACAGTTAAACTTCTGTGACACTGAGGTTTGGGTTAATTCTTATTCTGAGTAATTTTTTTTTATGTTTTCAATTTTCAATACTAATTTGTACAGTATGGGAGTACAGGGTGGGATTTTGTTTTGTTTTGGGTTTTAGGTTACGAGGGGGCTTTGGGGTTTTCTTTTAGTAGTTTTTTTGCTTGTTTGTTTGTTTGTTTCAATATATATGTAGATTCTGATTTTATCTTTTTTCCTTCAACTGTTTCCAGAATAGCTCTGTCTTGCTTCTCTTTCATATTCCTGTGGGAGTTATAAAAATACTATACTTTTGTCACTGCTCAAGTCACACAGGTGGAAGCACACTGAACTTTTTGAAATCTATTGGTTCCTTCTAGAGTGTGACTCTTCCTCTAACTTTAATATTCATACTGAAGTCTAGAAAACAGAAGACCATAGGTTGATCCTGATAATTTTCCAATATATGGTGATTTATGTGTATTATAATTTGTATTGTAATTTGTTTTCTTGCCCTATAAATTTACTTTTTTAACCATTTAGTTTTATGTTTCCTTCTACTAATCAAATTGATATATGACTCAAATTATTAATTTTTATTTTGCTATAAAACAGATGGGATAAAATTCAAGGATATATCTAAGTGTCTATAGAGTGTGCCCCTTACACTAGCTTTGAATAATGCTGCATTTCTGCCAGCTGTTAATCTTTTCGTAAAAGTAGACAAGAAATTCTGCAAGTCACCATTGAGCTGCATTGTGGAATGGGACGTGCATTTGAAATTTATGTTCAGCTTTTTCTAATGCCGAATATGCCAAAGGAAAGATGCCATGATGAATTATTGTGGCAATACAAATTTTCTAATATGTATTATTCAACACATGTCCCCTCACTGAAATTCAGTATTAGCCAGAGTGTAGATAGCCAGTGCTAAGTTTTCTCTGAATTAAGGAGATAACTTTTCTGAAATGAAACCTTTTCTGGTACAAAAACAGAGCCTCCATCCAAGAAAAGTCTCTACAATTCAAGCAAGTGACTGCACAGAAAAAATGTCATGTGACTCCCTCACCATGTGGTCTTAGAAACAAGTTCAGGAGAAACAGCAGGACTAAGCTACATTTGCTTTGTGTCATTTTTCTCCAGAAGTTGCCTTTTCCCACCTTCACCATGCCAGCTTTGCCATCTCCATCAGCCCTGTATCCGTGTATCTTCCAGACCAGTGTTTAGTTTGTGAGCCCTCTGAGCCCAGGACGAGGTGACAGTCTGTGTCTACAGAGTGCCCAGCACATTTCTTGGTTACAGCTGGAATTATGTTGTGATTTCAGGACTACATTACCAGGAATTCCTGGGCAGCACGAAGAACACAGAGGACAAAGGCAACTAAACTGAGTGGATGCACTGTATGGAATAATTACCTTCAAGTGCAGAGGTTTAAAACTCTTTATGCTCAAAGAATTGTCACAAGTGGCAGTTGTGTAAAGAGGCAGAACTGTGTTGTATCTACCTGATTTTCTTTATTTTCTGCCTTATTATCAGTAGTTATGACTTTTGAAAATATTAGCTGTAGACACAGGAGGTGGAAAAAAAAGAGGATGCGTGGTAAATGTTGTTCAACTTAAAAGATTATATTGAAAGAGAATTAGGTTTTTCATATTAATATGGGGTGTGAGGGGATGCTAACATCTTGGCATAAAGAACTCATCCTGTTGTAGCATCTTTTTGAGCTCTGTTAGGAAGACAAATAATGAAACTGAATTATTTATGATCCTTCAGAGATATCGTTACTAAATAGTTTGTTTTACTAAACTTTCTTTTCAACCTTTCAAGAGAAATTGGGCTGGGATGAGGGGAAAGCTTTTAGAATTTGGACAGCTCTGAGTAATAGTGTTAAAAGATTTTTTTTTTTCCCCTATGAGACCAGAGGTCAGCAGCACTAATCAAAAGCACACTAAAAGAAGCCTCCAAGAGTGCCAAAAAATGCTTTTGCAAATAAAACCCATGAACCCCTGATATTATTCTGGTGAGCTGAAAGACTCACAGGTATTTTCTTAAAATATGACACATTACCTTGTATTCAAGGAGTTAGCAGTGCCACCAGACTTCCACGGAAAATGACTGAACAGGAGAATTTCCTTCTGTCTCAAGCTAATAGAAGGCAATTAGTGCTAATTAAATGGTACCTGACCCGTTAGTTCCTATGGATTTGTTCTAGTGCAGATGACTGAACATTAAACATTTGGCATACCGAAACCACAGGCCTGTTTGCAAGGAGAACAGGGGTTAAGGGGAAAAATTACATGAGTTCCAAATATTTTTGCCCAATCTTATTTTTGAAAAATCAACTGGCAAACACCGTGGGGTGAAATCTGTTAATTAATCTTTTGCTGAAAATTTATTGAAATTTTATTTCACTAAAGATTTACCAAAGTTCACTAAGGACATAGGGCACATAAGATGAGACAATACATGTTTTTAATCATAATGATCATATTTTCCATAGAGTTCTTTCTTGAAAAGTTGTTTGTTTTGATTATTATCTAGGACAAAGACTTATTTGGCTTTAAAGTTCATTTATCCTCTTTCCTTAATGGTAGCAAGAAGAAGCAAAATTGTTCTGGAGATCTCAAAATATGTTAAAAGGATTTGTCATACTTTTAACTTCATGTTTTTAGTCCGTTATTCAGTCAGAATGCCAATTTTCTTGAGTGCAAAATACAGTTTAGCAGAAAATGAAAGACATTTTCAGTTTTGCATCAGTAATGGATACAAATTGATCAGGTGATTACAATCCTGTAATCATTGAACGATTTTTGTTATTTCACTGTCAAGTAGATGGCAGTTTTCATCCAGCTTCATACATTCTTTGTCCATATCCATGTCCATTACATGAGACAGAGAAATTCCCAGGACTACAAATGCACTGCTTTTACAGGATTTACAGCCTTTTGACTTGTCTTGTATTAATTAACATGTCCAATACCACCATCTACCATTGTGGTTCAATTAAAAAATATTCATTCCTATGTTTGTAACTAAAAAAAAAAAAGTTTAAAAAAATGGGATTCATAATGTCTGACTAGTTTCAACTAAAAAAAATAATTTAGAAAAGAAATATTGACCACTGACATTTTAAAAATGATTTTATTTCTTTCAATTTTAAAAGTGGATTTTGTTCTCTCTTGAAGAAGTAATTTATTTTTTAGGAAGCAGGAGGGCTGCAATTCAGCTGAAATGAAATTAATAATTTTTACTTAATTGTTAATGTTGTCTGAAACTGAGTTTATCAAGGCAACTTCTTCCTTTTGATTTAGTCATTTTATGGCAAGTGTCATTGTTCCCTTTTCCTTTTCCTTTTCCTTCCCTTTTCCTTTCCCTTCCCTTTTTCCTTTCCTTTCCTTTCCTCCCCTCTCCTTCCCCTCCCTCCCCTCCCCCTCCCCCCCCCCCCCCCCCTCCCTCTCCTCCCCTTCCCCCCCCCCCCCCCCCCCCTCCTCCCCCCCCCCCCTCCCCTCCCCCCCCCCTCCCTTCCCCCCTCCCCCCCCCCCCCCCCCTCCCTCTCCTCCCCTTCCCCCCCCCCCCCCCCCCCCTCCCCCTCCCTTTCCCTTTCCCCCTGAAAAAACTGTATTTACTGAGTACACTGAACTCTTCCTAAAAAGGTTTTTTGCATCTTTTTTGACCATATTTAATTTAAGGCATCATATCTACCTTAATCTGCCATAAAAATCCTGCAGTGGTTAACCTAGGCCCTGGTGCGTGAGACCTCAGCAGCCGGGCTTCGGTGCGAAAGGAACAAACTTCACCTGCAGGAGGCAAACAGCTCTCTCTGTTAGAGCCAAGCCATAAATCTCAGTGGAAGACCTCCCCCATGAAAGGTATCAAAGAGTCCCACTCTATCAGCTGTGCTTAGGGCACACAGCAATTTATCTCAGCTCTGCAGTGCCAGGAGAGAAAGCAATAGCAGGAAGGGGAGGCTCAGTCTGTAAACAGAGTCTCTCCTCAAAGCCTGTTCACCCCAGGTGAACTTCTGGCCTTGTCGAAAGTGATGGCAGAATTCCCATCGACATTATCTGCGCTAGGGAAGCCTTTGAAAAACGTTCACTTCTTGAACACCGTGGAGTTGCATTTATCCCGGGACAGGTTCAGCACCAGCCCATTTATTAGAGCTGGAACTTGTTTCTGCACTGAAAATGCTGCACTTCATTGTGACTAAACGAGGGCAGCTCCCCTACCACAGGTTCAATTTAATGAAATTTAAGCAAGTGTAACTTGCTCTTCTATACAGAAAAGGTGGAAGGCACACCAGAATAATGGACCTTTCTTCTGCTTTTGCATCTACCTTTTGTTTGTGTATCAAGACAGGCAGGAAGTGGAAATGAAATTTGATTTTTTGTAAATAAATGGTATCTTTCAGCAAAGTATTTATACCGATAGAAAACTGTGATGGCCAGGCTTGATTAAAAAAGAGAGCATTCGGGCACATACCTAGCTAGTTTTTAAGCTTGGATGAAGGCTAAATTGCTAGCTGGCTCTAATGTTTTTGCAGAGAACTCCTTTAGATGTTTGAATGATGTCAATGGGACCTTTTCAAGGCACAGTCAGTCCTTTTCTCTCCCAATATATGGATGGAAAACATGCTTCAGGAATGGTGGGAACTTTTAAAGTCTACAGAAATTGTAAACTCAATGATCTGAATTCTCTGTGGTGTTCTGGCTGCCTATGGTCACACAGTGCTGTGTGTAAACTTCTGCCTTCCCAAGGGAGTAGGGACAAGAGAAAAGTTGAAAGTCAATGGAAGTTCAGTAGCAATGGAAAGAATAAATCATAGAGCAGACAGCCTGTAACACCCACTTAGTTCCTGAAACAAATCTCCAGTGGTGCATACAGTTGCAGTCAGATGACTTTTGGAATAACATGAGACTTAACGTCACAGAGGCAAAAAGGCAAAAGAAAAACTTTTAGCAAAATAAACAGAATATCCATAACTGCTACAGGCAGGAAAAGAAACAAGCTTAGAGGCCGTGTGAGCTGTTCAGGAATCCTCTTGGGTCTAGCTGACCTTAAAAAGCAAAAATTTTGTAAATGAAATTGCTCTTGCATTAAATGGAAGCATCTGATTAGGTGGAACCTTGGCAATATTCAGATTATTACGAATTATGTCGTGAGTAGTGGTTTCAGGAATCTTTTAACTAAGATCTTTATCCTGTAACAAATGTATGAAGGTAATCACAGAGAGAAGTATCTGTTTTGTCAAACATGCCTTTTAAAATATGTTTGTCTCAAGAAAAATTTTAATTGAAAGAGACTAAGTATCAAATATAAAAAATTTGAAAAAAAGAAGATAAACTTTTAAGTAAAATGTTTTGCAAAGCCCAGCTCATAGCTCTAAAGTAGTGACCCAAAGAGGGGCAAATTAGGATTTTTCAGTGGTGACTAAGAGCAGTGGTGACCTTGGTCTTAAACCAAGGCAGATGATTAAGATTATCATTGGTCACTTTGAAATCCTAGAGGTATAATTCTGCCAGTTTATTTCCAAGAACACTAATATGTTCTTATATGTTTCCCTGTCACAGCTAAAGTCTAAAAGCTAGGACTAGAAATCAGAAGGAGATATCTCAACACTTTAATTAAGCCATCAGAGAGAAAGTCAACAGTTCCCAAATGTTTTATGCTGAGTGACTGCCTGCATGATTAATTGCTTTTGCTTTCTACCTGCAAAATGAAAACTGCTAAAAAAGATACTAATTCATATTTACCCATGTAGCTCAACTTAATATTTGTCATAAACCATTTATGGAACTGTTGAGATTAGAAACATCTGCAATAAATGCTGAACTAACAGATTAAAAGCTGGATTTTCTATTTTTGTTTAATGCAAGACAACCAGTTAAATTTCAGGATTCCCTAAGGTATGTCTTGCTTCATTCATTGATATTATGACATTTTGGTATCTTTCCATTGAGTTATTATATATTGTCAGTGCAAATTTAACTAGTGTTTTTAAAAGAAAAAGAAAATATAACTCCACATCAGAAAAACTAGCTCAGATTTTCCATTTATTGTCCTCAATTTTTGTGTATCAGTCAGTTGTCAAAAAGACCAGTATCTACATAGAAAGCCACCAGCAGCAGCAACAGGCTGCTATGGTTCACATTGATATGAAATCTTACACAGGAGAAGGAGTAAATCATAAATATAATTAATAGTATGACCTCAGTTTTAACCTTTAACACCTGAGTGTCAAACTGACACTTATTTCCCATTTTTTCTGTTGAAAGTCAAAAGCAAAAGACGGAAGATATATCAAAAAAGACATATGAAAGACATAAAATAGCTGTTTGGAGCTGTGTGTCATGCCAAAACACTGAACTGCATTATAGCTAGGAAAGGGGATATCCACATTTTTTATTACAGAAAAATTACCATGGAAGAAGTACAGAGGGAAACAGTATCCAGTCATCCTGTCTTTTAAAAATTTTAAAATTATTTTTCATCTTGTGTTTGCATATATGTAGCTTTTTATATGAATGTGGATACACAGCTATGATTAATACATGTAGTTTTGTACTTTCTTACAAAAACCATACACATATCTAATGAAAAGTGAAGTTAAAGTAAATTTTAAGGGACTGAACCTGTGACAATTTGACTAAAAATACAAGTTTATTGTTGTTCCTTAAAAATTATAATAGTTTGTTGTTAGAATACAGAATCCTTGATCCAAGAAAGATGCAATGAAATAGAGCAGTGTGCAAAAGAAAATAATTTTGAACAATATGGCTGCTGGGAATTAGAATTTTTTTTTTTCAGATAAAGAAAAATGAAAGATATAGAAGATAGGTAAGGTTCACCCTCACTGTTCTAGTTCTCTCCAAATTCATTCTTCTCATAGGCTACTAAAGGAAGAAGGTCATTTAATGGCTTTTGTAGAGCAGCTAATTATGCTGTTAAAATGGACCACATATAACAGTTTAACAGAAATCTGTAGAAGCATAAAAGTCTGATGACCAGTCGCAGTGACTTTTGCCAGTATTTGCTCACAAATCATTGAAGAAATTCTCTAGGTATATTTGTAAGGCAACACAAAACCAGACAATATAAGATCAGATTTTTGTTATATCATGTATTTATAACAGGAATTACTCCCTTAAAATTCAGTGCTTGCTCAGTGCTTTCTAGATAGTTCAAACAAATATAGTTTTCAGAAAATATAAAATCATTTCTAATTGTATGAGTGACTAGTCAGGAAATGAACATGCACTTTTTTTCATTTCAAGGGGCATGCAATTTTGTGATGGCTAAAATTTTCTTAATATTGACTGGGATATGCTAAATTTTTGATCCATACCTTGAAAGGAACAGGAAAAAAATTAAAAAAAGAAGTGCTGAGTGATCCTCTTTGTTCTCAGAATGATGACTCTCTGGTAACAGCTAGTGATTAATCAATACCATACAATGAAATCGAGGTCGTGGTTAGTTATTGTCAAGCATTAATTCATTTCTTAGAGTTCTGAACACAGCTATACTTAGCTTGTTCTATAGCTATTAGCTTTACCTAACTGTCTTTAGTGCTTTCTATAGCTATCCCTTGAGATATACTTTAGTTAAAAATTTAGGTATCAAGGAAAAAATTCTACAGTAGCGAGAAATATAGCAATTTTTTATATCCCATCATGAGAACAGAGAAGAAAAATATTGATGAAAACCTTTAATGAAATCTTCCTAAACAAGCTGGCAGCACGTGAGCCCATTTGTTAACTCTGCATGTTAACAGACAGTATAAGGCACTAAATGAAGGGACAGTTTAAGGCTAATTTCACTATTTTTATTATTTCATGAAATAAAATAAAATCATTCTCCCTCTAAATGAGTGAAATTTGCCTTTTTGGTCAGTATTTACACTTTTTTTTGACCAGAGAAATACATATTATCTAGGAAAAGTATCTGCTGGGGAGTAATGGATGCACTCAGAGATTAGTGAACCAAAATACTGGGCAGGTGCTTTGATTCTTGAGAAGACTTCTGAAGTGATTTCACAGTAAAAAATACCTTTAAGAAAAAAAGTCTTCTGAAAACAAAATCCACTTTTTTTTAATTTATGAAGTCATATGCGCTTGTTCTTTAAGTCTAAATTAATAATTTGAAAGCAATAAAATATGGAAGGAATGCAATCATGCTTTCGAGTTTTTTAAAGAAACTTAATTATGTTGCTTCATTACTTGAAGTAAATTCTCATAAATTCTGAACACTTTCTGTGGCCAATACAAAGGCACCATTTTTTCTCTGTGAAACTAAACTAAAACTAGTTAGTTTTCTCTGTGAAACTAAAACTAATTCAATCCATGTTAGAAAGCAAAGACTATAAAACTAAGTAATTGGATGAAAAATCAGGGACTGATGACTGATGAATCCCTCCTTGCATTAGTGTCCATTTTGTGGCTTGAAAACTCTTTGCTCTTTCAATATTGTGATTTTATTGCAATGTTCAGTTTGGTAATGAGGTTTTTGAATATTGCTTCATATATTAACTGTAAATAAAAAAAAATATTTAGCATAAGATAGTTACTCGGTTGCTATCTTTGAGTGATATTTGAATATCTGAATTTTTAAAAACTACTGCTTTAGCATCTGTGACTACTAACTTCAAATGGAATTAGCTCCTCCATAAATTCACTTTGCATACCTTCATGAGGAAAAACCTCTCTAACTAATGGTAGTTAATGTCAAAGGCTTCCAACAAAGTTTGGATTATTTCACAGATACTTTAATAAATCAGTTTTATTTACTTTTGTTTTTGCTTATCCTTGCTGTGATTATCTTTGTGCTTCCTTCCACATTTCTAAGTTTTACGTAAGAAAGTGTGTCATTTTAATTCCAAGAGATAAATGCAATTAGAGAACAGAATTAATAAGAAACAGTGTGCTTCAGTGTCAAAATTGATTGTTGCCTCCCTAGTTTTTCATGTGTGGGTTTCTTATTTGGCTTTGGGATTTTGTTTAATTTGTTTTGGGGTTTTTTTTGTTTTTGTTTTTGGTTTTTGTTGTTTTTGTTTTTTTTTTGTTTTTTGTGTTTTTTTTTCCTTCCTTGCTTGGAGATTTATTATGTCTGCTAGACATCATATTCTATCTCTGTTACAGAATTTCTGGACTTTTCATCGTCATAGGCTACAGATAATTGAATATTGATTCACTTGAATAAAAACATAATTGGCTCAATCAGAGAGTTTGCAGTGTTTTTTGGACTATCTTGCAACTGTGAATGTAGTATTGCCTTCTCTCTCTGTGACGGACAGATGGCACTCTAGTTTTCTACCTACCATGACTCTGAATATCTCAAGGGAGTCCTTAGACCAGATAAATTGGGCAGTTATTTGAAGGTGCTGATAAATTGCTGAATTTCTGTGGCAGACACCGTGATGAACACTTCTCTAATAACTCCCAAATTCTAAGGATCATCGCTGTGGGAACTAACCATTTCACCCCCTGAGTTAAATGAGTGTTTGGTTATTCAAAATTCAAATCCCAAGAGACAGATGTTAACCCAGCAGAGCTGGCTTCCTTGGAAGTCAGAAGATGAATCAGTTTGTGTCTGAGTAGATGTTCACTGAGTATTGCTAAAAATTAAGTAGTGGAGAGTCTCTTTCGATGGATTTGAACCCTACAGCTGTTTCTTCTGTCATTTGAACTGAAACATAGGGCAAAGCATCTGGTTGCAGTTGTGTATGCAGTCCTCACAGGAGAGAAATTTCCTGCCATTTCGATTACAACCTATAGGGGCCATAAACACTGTAATTTAAAGGGTGCTTGCCGTTGTAAGAACACTGCTGTGTGTTTTTTGTTTAAATAAGAACCATGGTCATCACTCCATTGTAAGCAATTACTAATGAAGTTAGAACTTGTAATTCCAAAGCTCCTCAGAACCTGGAAACTGAAATGGATAAGGTGGAAAGAAATCTACTACCTCAGCTGGAAATTAAGAATGACACCAGTCACTCAGCCCCCCTCTCTGCCCCTCCACCACAGTGGCATGGGGATGACAATCAAAAATAAAACATGTAGGTTGAGATAAGAGCAATTTAATAATTGAAAACAATAAAAAATACTATAATAATGGTTAATAACAATAAAAAGGGAAAAGAAAAAAAAAAGGACAAAACAGTGATGCGTAATGCAATTGTTCACCCCCTGCTGAGCGATGCCAGACCCTCCTTCCCAACCGGAGATCAACCACCCTTCCGGGTAATTCCCCCCCACCAGGCATGAGGCTCTGCGGTGTGGAACATCCCTTTGCTCAGTTTGGGGCACCTGTCCTGCCTATGCTCCTTCCCAGTTTCTTATGTGCACTTCCTTACCCGCAGAGCATGAGACACAAAATAAAGAAAAAACAGTCCTTGATTTAGGATGAACACAACTTAGCAAAACCCAAAACATCCGTGTGTTGTCCACACCATTCTCATTGCCTACCCAAAAGCACAGCACTGTACCAGCTACTGAGGAGAAATAGCTCTATCCCAGCTGAAACCAGGACAGTCTCAAGGAAGAATTCACTAATGAACTTTTTCTAACAGATGCCCTCTTCATGAAAAAATACAAGGAATAGAAAAACCATATTCCACATCTGAGTTGTTTATCCAGCAGATGACTATCATCATCACATGAAAGATTTTATTTAAAACTCATCTAAATCTCCATCTTCTTTGAGATTATTTTTTACATAGCAAAGCATCAAAGAAAAATATGGTAATGTCTTTTCTATACAGACCAAATAGATTTTACTCCTCCCTAAATCTCCCATTTGTTTTCTGTCTTTTCTAATATACTCTGTAGTTCATGTAAAAAAAGGTTGATTATTGCAAACTTACTGTCAGACTGTGATCCACAAATCCTTATGCTGTCTCTCTTGTTTCTCCAAGGATTATTTTCCAATAGGAAGGAAAAAGTTATGCCACTGATTTATCTGATATGATTTTTTCTTTGCAAATCAACTTTGTTACTTATCAATTTCTTCTAGGTGACTTTTAATATATAGTTTATTTTTTTCTGCTTTTTTCAGGACAAGAAGTTATACTGAACTATCGCTAATCCACTTGCTTATACTTTTAAAATCAGGCACTGAATTCACTATTTTCTAGGATTCCAAAACCACATTTAGTATCTGGGAACTTCTAAGACAACCATTAAAATCCCAGAGATCCACTTATTTTGTTTTATTATTGCTTACACAGTTTAACCAGGGAGGGAATGAAACCACAGTTTTCAGAGCACACTTAACAAGAACTATGGTGGATTTTACAAGAAAGGATGTAAATTGTCAAGATAACGCCCAAGAAAGAAGAGTAATATCCAGCTTATTTTTTTCTTCTCTCAGTTCTTTAACATAGTAAATCTGAAGAAGGTCAG
This sequence comes from Callaeas wilsoni, assembly GCA_013398955.1. Classification (NCBI taxonomy): domain Eukaryota; kingdom Metazoa; phylum Chordata; class Aves; order Passeriformes; family Callaeidae; genus Callaeas; species Callaeas wilsoni. Next base: position 140,376 of record VWPU01006684.1, read on the forward strand.
TAAAACCTTGTATTTCTCCATGAAGTCTGTAGATGTTCTAAGCTTGTCTTTTTAAAGTCAGTTTTCAGGCTGACATCACAGTGGAGGATAAAAATATACCTTTCATATAGGGAAAGTGTTATAAAGAAAGCTCTTTCTTTCCATTCATAATGAATGTTGATATTTTAAGAGTTTCGTAAGATTATTATGTGTAATGGAATTACTTCATGATAAATTAGATTAGATCTGGTATTGTAAAAGATATATATAAAACAGATGCCTTAATGAGAGCAAAACAGGAGCAAGGAAGCTTACAAACAAAAATATGTCATAAATTGTATTAACCACAGCATTCTATTTCTAGGCTGCTAGAGAACCTTACCTATTCCAACAATGTATATAACGGAAAGAAGTTTGATGTGTGTCTCATGCTTGCCATTAGCCTTTTTCATTTTACCACTGTAAGGTTTTTATGGTGCCTTATTCCTGACCACGATTTCAGGTTGTTGCTTAAATCAGTAAGAAATAATACAAGTTATTTGATTTTTTTGTTTGTTCATCTTAGTATTCTATTTGGACAAGAATAGGCTGAGATTATTTCCTGTCTATATTTAAAGACAGATTTTTGACTGTTCAGCTTTATCAAGCAATTACACACAGACCTGGCAGGTGCAGATCTTCCATAAAAGTTCCACTGGGCATTGAAATTGGGATTTTCCAGACACCAAAGCAATCTCGGTAGCATTCAGAGTGTAATGAAATTAAGTGATCTTTGTATTTGCATTCTCTAAGTGGGGTGCACCTGGGACTTACATGGTTGAGCAGACACTGCTGTGGAGGCACGTTTGCTGTTGCAGCATTGAGCCTGGAGCAGTGGTAAGAACTGTAAAAGTTCTTCATAACCTCAGAAGGAACTGCAAGATGATTTCTGTTCCTTCCTTCCAACCCTACTGAAAGTCCTGCTGCCAGCTGAGCCTTGCATCCTATGGTCTCCTAATTACTTCATAGAAACATAAAATCATAGAGTGGTTTGGGTTGGAAGGGACCTTAAAGACCATCCATTTCCAATCCCACTGCCGTGGGCGGGGACACCTTCCCCTAGACCAGGTAACTCAGAGCCCCATCCAGCCTGGCTTTGGACACGTCCAGGAATGGGGCATCCACAGCTTCTCTGGGCAATCTGGGCCACAGCCTCACCACCATCACAGCCAAGAGTTTCTTCCTACAATCTAAACCTGCCCTTCTTCAGTTTAAAGCCATTATCCCTTGTGCTATCCCCACATGTAAAAAGTCCCTCTTCTGTCTTTCCTGTAGGCTCCTTTCAGGTGCTGAAAGGACCCCTTTGGGTACTGAAATACCTCATGAAATAATTGTAGGATCTTATTTTTTTCATTCTGAAGCCTTTTGGAGCCTCTAAAGTTTTTTTGTTTGTTTTTGTGGTTTTTTGTTGTTGTTGTTGTTGTTTTAGTGCTGTGGATAAGATGCCATCAGGCCTAGATTTGACAAGAGTCTGTGCCATTCAGTGTGGCAATATATAATTGCAGTATGTTCAGAAACAGACATGAAAAATGTAACACTCTGCAAAGTAATAACAGCAAAATAACCTGAGAACTGAATTTATAGGGATTATAAGAGCAGAATTTAGGAAGAGGAGTACTTTTGACAATCAATGAAGTTACTTCTCTCTAAACTTTTGGTCTCTAAAGGCTGGTCTAATCCTTGCCTTCCTCCATAGGAAATTCTTCAGATTTGAATGTATTCTGTGGTTCATTTCACTGGATTTACAGTGGTTTATATGGAAAAAAGCCATTATCTTTGAATAAGAGAAGATAGTGAAAAGTTGTAGAGCAAGGGATCTGAGAGGGGACTTTCACCTGAAAGTTGATGTCTGACATAGTCTTAAGGAAATATTTCTTAAATTGTGTTGGATCTAGTAGCATTAAAAATTCTCACACGGGATTTATTATTCTGTGCCAACAAAGTTGAATAATGCTTGAAGTCCTTGATTCTGCTAGGATCCCACTGGGCCAATCACAATACAAATGCATGGAAGAAGACAGTCCTTGCCCTCACATATCCGATTTCACCACGTGAGATGATGCAGCCATCCTGCAGTATTTAGACATCTATTTTAGCTGAGCTGCAGTCTCAAGATGCAAACTTCCAGTTGGATCACTTAGTGAACCCTATGTTTTCCCTTCAGCCAGTATTTAGCATTTAATCACCCATGGTTACCTCCCTGCTTTTTGATCTGACTGACTTCAGAGCCACTGCTTTCTAATAGCTATCCAATAGTTATGGCTGCACTGTCTTCCTACACACATTCCCTTCAATTTGCTTAGATGGAAATGCATTTTGATTAATTGGACCCAATTTACTGAATAATCCAGACTGCACTGTCTGGTTGTCTTTTGTCAGTACTTCAGTCTTTCATCAACCTTCTTTAATTTATGATCTATGGATTTGCTGAACTAATGGAACAACCCCCAAGACAAAAATAGTCTTTCTAGGATCTCAAAGGAAACATTTTTATTTTGCAACTTTTTTTTTGTTATGAGTTTCTCTTTTAGATCTCTTAATATTATTTTTAATCTGTTCACTGGAGACTTAATTCACATTAAACATTCATTTCTATTTACGCAGTTGTGGATGAATCATCCCACTAAAGACTCAACACCAAGAAATATTACTCCTTCTGAATTAATTTTTGTTACATTTTATACTTCTCCACCATGAAATGGCATGGTCCAAAATGAGTGAAGCTGTAGAGGTTGCAGCTCTGAGGACTTGTCACCTACACTGCATGCATTCCAGTGATTTTTCTTAAGGACAGTTTTAAAGCACGCTGAAACCCCAGCAAGTTTCAGTGTGCTGTGGGTACAGGGGGTGTGCAGTAGAAAGCAGGCCCAGGGGTTCTCTAGTAACACCAGTCTGCAAGGAATCCAGTTTGTGCACAGCTGTGAGATGAAAGCAATGAAAGGAGGCTGGATGCTGATTTGCGTCAAAGGTTTAATTCTGACCTTATCAAAAATGCTAACACAGACATTCCTTTCTTAACAACATGAGCAAAATCAACTGGAAATATGTCTATTTGACCATAGTCCCTATGAAATCCTGCCAGCTATCAATCATTAATTCTTCATAGACTTAATCCATTTTCCATTTTCCTCATGTTTGATGTCAGATTTATAACTAGCCAGGTCAAGCTGCTTAGCACTTTTAAATTAACTGCAAAACACCTACACGTTACACCTTTTGTTACTCTCCAAAATTGTGGGGATTATCGAAATTAAACATCAAAGTCTAGAGATTCCCAGGCAGTCTCAGTTAGAATTTTTGCATATAATGTATGTTGTGTATGACAATTTGAAGATATTTTATATGTAGCAGATTATGTTTCATATGTTACTAATATTCTGGAAAATTTTGTAAGCATTACAAATTTAATAACACCCTTTTTCTATCTAATTCTTTATTCCTCTAAAACAGAACAAAGGCTCGTTTTCCCCTTTTAGTAACTCAAGAAGCTTTACCAATTTATCTACTAAAATGTTGTAAGTATTAAAAGGATTTTTCCTTATTCAGTTTCTTATGGACTTCAGTTCATTGTCCATCTTACTTTAGACAGTGCAGTGTGAATTCCTCTGGATTTTCTTTAATGTCTTCTTCTTGTCTTTATTTAATTTATTCTGGCTGCCTCTTACCAAGTCTTTTTAATGTAATGAAATATATTATATGCACAAGAATTTCTAATTTCCTTTTTTATTTACTTTCCCCAGGATGTTTACATTGAATGTACATTTTCTTCATTTTGGGAACTTTGACGTATTTTCACCTCTTAATGAAGTTCCCTTAAAAAATCCCACTTTTACATGTCCATTCTTTCCCTTTCATTAAATTTTACTTGTAACACGCATTAGCTTTCAAAGTTCTTTGGTAAGAGGATTCATTAAATATTGGGATTGCCTCTGTTTCCAAGAAAAAACAGTAATAAATTTTTGGATGAGTTTATCTTTTGTATTTCCACAGCCTTTGAAATAGAAACTGGACTAAAATTTTTTGTCAGTTTGAAGAAGAGATATTTTAAAGAGGATGCCTGACCTGGGCTGGATTAAAGCTGCTGGTTTAGGGCTAATAGATGCTGCCTAACTGGTAATCTCCAGCCGTGGTTCCCTGTCTGTGTAGTTTACAGCTTTCAATAACAAAGGAACCAGAAGGTGCAGAGTGGAGATAGACACTGCATGCATTTTATCCCAGGTTTTCTGCATGTACATTTAGATGTATTTTAATCTTCTTAATCACTATTAGAGCTCTTTTGTAAGCTCACAAATGTTTACTGAATATATATCCGTGTCCTGAGGACAACTTTGGGGTCACCTGATGCTTCTGCAGAATTTATACTCTGAACTGGGTATACAGATAAAAACAAAATAGACAAAACTTCATATTTTAGGGTTAGGTCCATATCCTTGGTTAAAGTCTGCCGATGTAAGTCTGTTAGTTTTGGGAGACCCTGGGCACAGCAACCCAGAGATTTTACTTTGTTCATGACATGATTCCTTGTGACTGGAGCATTTGTAAATGAAAACTTGACTGCAGAGATATTTGGGCAGTTTTTGATTTGCATCATTTTTTCAGGCAGCTCATTTCTTGCCTTGCTGGTATCACCTGTGTGATTCATCTCATCAAAGTGAGGAATAAAGCCCAGACTAGGAACTTATGCTATGCCTACAGTGAGAGGTATACACAAAGGGAAATTTGCCCCATGTTTTTGTGTTCACCTTCCCTTTCCAGGATGTGTTCACTTCATGCATCCATCAGTACCTGGACAGCTGTTAGGCGGTTAGGAAGAAAACCCAAACAAAATCAAACAAAAGAACCCATACAGAAAGCCACAAAACCTTCAGAGCTAAAGCACAGACCTCTGATTTTTGGCTAGTTCAGATGTCTCTTGGGGCAAGATAGTTGTCCCAGAATGAATAAATAATAAATTCACCACATCACAAATTCTTGAGTTTAAAGTAATTATGAAATGATCATTTAATGAATCAAATCTTCAAAGTTCATCTACAATTATAAATGTCTCAAGAAAGCTCCATAGTCATTATTTGGCAGGTTCAAGGGCCAAAGATAGGTGCAATTTGGCCTAAAAAGCCTTTGGCTGGCAAAATGAGCAAGAAAAACAAATATACTGGTCTTGGGTTTGGAGTTATAGGCACATTTTAAATAGAATTGCCACTAAACACAGCTGCAGAACTGAATCTCTGATGCAATAAAGCAGTCTGGTTTATGGCAGACATACATCAGCACTGCTCTGATGGCTCAATCCCTTAGAATCACAGAATGACAATAACTTCTTTGTGTATTACAAATAAATCACCGCTATCACTCAACATGTTTAGAAAAATTGTAGTTCATCTGGTCTAAGTTTTGCTTGAGAAATATAAAGCTGTTGGAGTTTGAGAGTGTGCAAAATTAATGGAGAAAAAGGTTGAAGATTTTATCTATTTCCTCCATCAATGTGTTTATTTCACTCAAGGGACTTAACCACATGCATTTGGAAAATTAAAGTCAGAAAACTGACACTTTAATAATTTTCTCCTCCCACACCCAGACTCATCAACAAGGCAATGAACTGTATGTGTAGAAGCTTTTTAAATGGAGTAAAAAAAAACAACAACAAAAAAAGAAAAGTTTAGGTAAGATCTTTTTATTGGTGTTCGAATCCAAACAATCGCAGTCTAAGGGTTGTAAACGTGAAATTTCCAGACATACGTTCATCTTTTTTTTAAAAAAGATTTACATTTATGTTTTTGCACATATAAAAAGGATTATTTGGCCATGCAATTTTGTTTAAAATGTCTGTGTCCATAATTATTCTCTGAAACAATTAAAGTGAGAAATACAGAACTGTCTCTATGTCTAAGTGCAAAACTGCACATGAACCCACACTGTCCTGTTCATTATCTACTCACATGTAACTTCCCATAGTAAAACATGAAAAGAAGTGAAATAAGTGTGATATGTATATAAATATTTACTTAATATATCCATGTGTATATAGACATAAAGTTGGTCCTGTGTCAACTTGCTGACACATAAGAGCGTGAGAGTGTGTGCCATTTTTCTGTAGAAATTTAATTTGTTCTGCACATTAAAAAAATACAGAGTTTCTCATTTGATCAAAAGGACATTCTGTATGATATACAAGCAAATTTTAAGCTGAATTAGATGACTGGAAATACTTCTGTCCCTGATCTCAAAGCATTTGATGTCCAACGGGAATTGAATAATATTTTGAGAGAGCCTTTTGTTTGAGCCTTTTTTCTTGAAAACACGCCTATGCCCATTTGATGTTATTTTGTATATGATGAGACTTTTTAAAACAGATATTAAAATAACAAATTAAATTGAAGGAAGGTCAGTAGGACTAACTTTTCTTTAAAGTCCAAAGTTTGGACTAGACTGTCTGTTATATGTTGCTAAATTTCTTTATGTTACAAATTTGTTAATTTCACTACAGTTTTCCATCACAATCATGTGGTTCTCAGCCTGGTATAGTGTGGAGCTGACTGGGAGGTCTGCAGGAGTCTGTTCACAGGTTCTCAGGAACAGCCAGGAAACAGTTTTGATCAGCGTTCCACACGCTGAAAAGCTGTCACATCCAAGCAGCACTCACAGCTGGCTAAGTGTGGCTGGTTTCCTGATTACTGCACTCTGCTTCTCTGAGAAGCTGGGATGAGGTGAAAGAACCAGCTTGGTACTTGTCAGCATGTTCTAATTGTATGTATGTTTCCAGCAGTTCTGGAAAAGTGACTTAATCAGTTAAAGGTACTTAAAACTAGAATGCACAAAAATGATCACTGTGTTTCTGTTGTGATTCTAGTTGCAAATTAGCTCCTGTTTCCCAAAAAAGGCAATTAGAGTTTTACAAGAATCAAATTCTCAGAAGTTTCGCTGAGTGGTGAATAAACCCAGCAAAAAGCAAAATTATCTTCCCTTAAAGCTGCAGCATCTTAGCCACCCTTGATTACTACAAAGGTAGAATTTTTTTTTTGCTTAGGTTCCTGGAGGCAGTGAGCCCAGTCCTGCCATCCTGATCCCAGAAAACCCTGATATTGCAGGTCAGGCTTCTGCTGCTGGGCTTTCCCCAGCAGACACGGGTGTGGGCTGAGTGTGTCAGTCAGGGCAGCAGCACCACGGCTGCAGCACGGTGAGTCCCTGAGCAAAGCACCAGCCATGCACTAACACTTGGATAAATTAAACACAGCTCTCATAGTCGGGCAAGAATGATGCAGACATGTTATGCAGTTATGGGTCCCTTTTGATGGGTAAGGTCATGAAAAAGCATCAGTTGATGTTTTGTTTGCTGATCAGCTGATTCAGCACTCTTGTTGCTCAATTCAATTACATTACATGTGTCTTTTTCATTCTCAGTTCTAGAAGGAGAAGCCTGAGCCTGCAAGAAGCAGAGATGAACCATTAATCATAGTTTTAGATGCTGTTAAGTAGATGGGCATTTGTCCTTGTTACCATATATCTCCCCCTCACCATAGCTATGTCTTGTCCTCTTTTCTTCTTCCCCCATGTTTCTTTTGCTAAATTATGGCTTCAGTATCTACTGCCAGGGATAATTATTGTAGCAATCTTCCCCATGAAAAGAATAATATAAAAGCTGTGAGTTCAAAGTGGAAAAATGCCATCTCTGGATATTTTGAAGAGGCGTGGTGGTACGGAGTGTCTTTTGCCAAAGGAAGTTACCCAGAAGCCCATCCAACATGGCCAATTCCAGGGATGGGGCATCCACAGCCTCACTGGAAATCTGTTCCTGTTCCTCACCACTCTCTGTGCAGGACCGTGTCTCATTCTGGCAGGATTCTGTCTCATTTCACCTGATGTCTGTCACTAAATGTCTGTATTAAAAAAGATAAATGGTTTCCTCAGTGCTCTAACAGAAATATCAAAGAAGTTTGTGATTATGTGTTGTTCAGAAATATCTGAAAGGAGCAATTTAGTTTTGGTGGATTTTGCCTGATAAGGTTTAGTACTGGATAAGGATATGATCAATACATTAGTGATTATTGTGCAAGGAAAAAATTATTAAATAGCCATTTTTTTGGTATGGTCTCCACTCAAAGTCTTCAAAAAAATACAAATATATGAAAATTAACAGGCTTCACTGGCTGACATCTACACATACACACAAAACCACCTACACATACACACAAAACCATTTCGAGTTGTTAAAAAAGATTAAAAAAATCATATTTGAAAGAGCCAATTTTCTCATTAAATCCCTATCTATATAACTGACCTTAAAGGCCTTTAGTAATTCATATCTGTATGCATTTTTTCACAGTTTTGTTTACCTCAAGGAATAGCTCAGCATTAGCGAGACTTTATCTTCTGAAATCAGGGCTGAAATCTGGTGCATTACTTAGAAGAGTCTTGGATGACTGATAAGAATTTGTAAAATAACAGTAATGAAATGAGATTGTTGCTTTCCAGACTGGTCTTTTGTATGGCTCTCATGCTTTCAGAAAAGTGGCTGTAGTGCCATCTGCTGTTCTCCTTATGGGCAAAATATTGACTTCAGTGGTTATCACAGTGTAGGAAATAAATATTGTTAAAGCTCAAGAGAACTAAAGCTAAAGAAACTAAGAAAGCTAAAGAGAATTCTATGATGGTGTAGAATAGAAGTAGGAAGGATTAGAAGAAGCACAAAGGTCTTTTTCTCCATAATGTGTGTATTAACATGAAAATCACACCATGATCTTGAAACGGATATTCACACCGAACACAACTATTTACATAATTCCGGTCACTTTAGGCCTCTCTTGAGTATGTATGTGTTTCTGAACTTCCTTCATTTGTGTTCAATGAAGGAATTGTGTTCAACTTCCTTGAAGTTCCATGTTGAGATGTGCTGATTTGGGCTGGGATAGAGTTAATTTTCTCCCTTCTAGCTAGTATGGGGCTTTTATTTTTTGTGATTTGTGATGAAAACAGCGTTGATAACCCAGAGACAGTTTCATTATCAGTGAGCAGCACTTACACAGAGTTAAAGCCTTTTCTGCTCCTGACCCCACCAGTGAGGGGGCTGGAGGTGCACAAGGAAGTGGGATGGGACTCTGCTGGGACAGCTGACCCCACCTGACCTAAGGGAGATCCCAGACCATGCGGTGTCATGCTCAGCATGTAGAGCTGGGGAAGAAGAGGATGGAAGGATGAGGTGTTTGGAGAGATGGTGTTTGCCTTTCCAAGCCACTGTTACACACGATGGAGCCCTGTTTTCCTGGGATGGCTGAACACCTGCCCATGGGAAATGGTGAATGAATTCCTTTGCTTTGCTTGTGTGTGCAGCTTTTGCTTTACCTATTAAACTGTCTGTATCTCAACAAATGAGTTTTCTCACTTTTACCCTCTCGATTCTCTCCCCCATCCCTCCATGGGGAATTGAAAAAGCAGCTGCAGGAGGCTGAGTTGACCGTTGGGGTTAAACCAGCTCAAATAGAAGAGGGAAAAAACTCCACAAAGTAGTTTTGGAGTATTATGGAAAAGTCCAGGTGAAGGAAAGAATCATCAGGATAGACAGTTTGAGGGAAGACCTGAAAGAACCAGGACAGAGTGAGAAGAATGTAATGTGCTCACTTTTCCATTACTCGATGCCATTATTGCAGTTTAGCTGTATGTCTCTGTTCTGTAGTCTTGGGTGAAGCTTGAAGTCCTCATTTTGGAGATGGATGTCTGATGGAGACCTGATTTTAGGGTGGAGAAGAAGACACCTCAGGCTAGGCAGTGTTACCATGGGAACAAATGGAGTATAGGAATATGGCCTACGCTATTTGCAACTAACCGGAGAGTTGGATGATTGTCTTGACCCTTTTTAAGGTGTAGCACAAGCTTAAGTTCTTCCCTTTGGTATTTCTTGAAGATACCACATCACCACTGCCAGAGTGTGGATTGTATAATGTAGATGGGAGATTACTGTGCCCATAGAAGGAACCTCTTTTTACAATGTGCATTTTTTTTTGGTCCAAGATACTCTCTATCTTGTTTATTAATTATATATTTTTAGGATTTTCTATTGGTATATATTTACTGAATTTTAATGGTCTTGCCAAGGTTATGAATGCCTTGACAGGGGAACTGGATAAATTCTTTTCTTGCTATTGCTGGCTTAGACTAACTTAAGAAGATGAATTTAATCATGATGGTGACATCTGGCAAATATGTAAAATAGAGCCCATTAGAAGTCTCTTCTTTTTAAATTCTGACTCTTCATTAAGTATGAGCAATTACTCCTCTTTAAATCTTTTTAGCACATTCATAGCCAAGATTTGCAATAATATCATTGTAATCTTTTATCATTAACTCATGTTACATGCACCTGAATACATATGCACTATACATGTACCCTGATACATTATTATTTTTGTTTGAGAAGTTAAGCTACTTTAAGATACTCCTTTTATGCTGCAAATATTATAAATTATTTCTTGCATTTTGTTTTTCAAGATTGTCAAGATCAGTATTGCATATTATTTTGATAGGCTAATATTTCAAACATCTTTCACCTAGTTCCATATTAAAACAAGATAGTCTCAATTCTATCATAAATTACAAATAACGCTCATATTCCACCAAAAAAAGAAAAAAAAGCAAGTGCACAGCTGGTGACATTTATGTGCCACAAACTATACACTAATGTGTTATGCAAGAAAATTAGTAAGATACATTTGTCAAAACTGGAAGGTTGCAAAGTGAGGATTATGCCACTGTTACTTCCATTTCTTTTTATAAATTAATACTTTCCCAGAATCTGGTGTGTAATCACTCATCAAAACTTTCTGAATATCCTTATGGGTTCTTGACCATGCTATCTTGTCCACCGTGAAAGAAGTTTGTACAATAGCATAGCCAAGCTTTTTTTTTCAAACATACACTCATGCAATTGATACTAAAGGAATGGATAGTGGAAGTGCTGCTTGTAGCTGATTCCACCCTTCCCAATATTGATGATTTTTGCCCAGGATCTACCCTAATACCAGCTACAAGTTCAGATAAAGGTTATGTTCTACATCCAACACAAACTCTCTTGTTCACACCATCTCTCTTGTTACCAGCTGTGCTGCTTTCAGTTGGGGTAAGATGTCTCTTTAGACAGATTTGGACTTCTTTTTGGCTTTTCATGTGAGAATGGCACAATGCGGTTTAGCTTGTTGTGAAAAAAGGATCCTAGAAAAGCAGGGTGATTGGTAGAATCTCTAAATCATACAAACCATACTGGGACCTCCAGAGGTCTCCAGATCAATACCCTGCTTAAAGCAGGAAAAGACTAAATTCACCAGATTACTCAGGGCTGTGTTCAGTCAGATCCTGGAAAGCTCCAAGGAGGGAGACTACACACTCCCTGGGCAGCCTGATCCACTGCCTGACTGCCCTCATGGGGCAAAAGTTATTCCTCATTTACAGTCAGAACCTGTCTTGGTTCAATTCATGCCTATTGTTTTTCATTCTTCTACCACAGACTTTTAGGTCCTTTTATTTCCTCTGAAGAAAGAATATGTATGTCCCTAGCCATGTGATAAGAACAAATATTTCAGATATATGAAGCTCTTTTACAAGTTTTATTTCAGCTTCCCACTGAGTTTCAGAGCATGCTTGGATTCTCAGGTTTTGCCTTTGAATTGCTCTGTAGATCAGGATTAGGATATGGAGGAGACGGCCCAAAAGGCTGAGGGGAAGATTCAACAGATAGCTCTGTTACACTGGCAAAAGTGGGACTTTTAGAACAAGGCTGAAGCAAACTTGTAAAGAAGAACTTTCTTGGATGCAGCCCCAGAAAGCAGAAGGTACAAAGACTGGCAACTATCATTTTTAGTATTGTCTCCCAAAAGCACAGGATGAATTTTGGCAATCTCACTTTGTCTGATACTTAGCAACAAACATGGTCACAAAGAAGCCCCTCCTGAGAGTTCATCAAAATCGTGGTATTGACTGTAACTATAAAACCAAGGAAATCGTTTGATTTAAGTTTACCTATGCAATTATTTGCATAAAATTAAAATTCTAACTATGTTGTATCTTTATTTTATATTATGCTATAACCTACATATGGGAACTGCAAAAAATTATTTGAAGAATAAGAGAAATTATTTTCAGGTTCTCTATAAGATAAGGAATAATTCACTCTGAGGTCAATAATCTCCAGAATTCAATTAAATATAGAATTTTACTTATATTGACCAAAATTAATCTATATAGGCAATGTTTCTTAGTCTAGCTTTAAAAATTTTATCAATTATTAGCTTGAAAGTCTAAGAAAAACCTTGCAGACTCAAACCAGACTCTGATCATTGTGTGAAGGGTAATATTAAAAAATAGGTATTTGTAGATTTATTACCCTTGAATAGGAAAGTTTTTGAGAAAAAAGTGCACAGTATCTGAGAATTCTTGTATGTCATAATCAGTATTCTTACGGCTGCCCAGCTTCAGCTTTTTCCAGGGAGGAGCTTCTGTCATCATTATTGCCCCAGCATGTACAATATAAATCTGTAGACACAAGAAGAGATACTGGGATATGAGATATCTTTTTTTCAGTCCTTCTAACCCGAAATAGCTTATGAGTGCATACTGGGGTATAATTTATCCACCAATGATACAATCCATGCATATTCCAGTACCTCATACTGGGTTGCCTTGAAAAGTGTACAAGAGAAAGGGTACTATGAAATTCTGCATACGAAAACGAAAGCCCTCTAAAATAACTTCTCCCAGCGGGTACATAACTTTCACAGCATGCCAATAGCTAACTGGAAAATAAGAATTCCCTATTACATTTTAAAATATGCTCAGAATTCTTAAATGCATATCCTCTTCAAAACAATTGAACTGTAGTTCTCGTCTCTCCCTTTTTCTTGATGAAAGAATATGGAAAAAAGCTGCATAAAATAAAAATTAACTGAAAGGTTTGTGCTATCTTATTTTTCAACAAAAAAATTCAAAAAAAGTTATTAGCGTGAAATACCCCACTTTGATGAAAAGCTGCAAGTCTTTCAGAATGCATTTATAAATGGTTTGGGGATTTTTTGTTTGTTTATTTTTGGTTTTTTTTGTTCTTTTGGGGGTTCTTTGTGTTTTTTTGGTTGGTTGGGGGTTTTTCAGTTGGTTGGTTTTTTTGTTTTGGTTTTGGTTTTGGGGTTTTTTTTTGTTGTTGGTTTGGTTTGGTTTTTTTTGATTGCTGTTTGTTTTGTTTTGTTTTGTTTGCCTTTTGTCTGGGTTTTAGTAGCTGTTCCATGTAGGAAAATAATTTCTTAACAGCTGAATTTATAAATGATTTCTGGCATGATAGTGAGATTTCTAACCAAGTTTCCTATAAGATCAGTGTCTCTTATCTATATGAAGACATGAATTATTGGATTAAGTTTATCATAAACAATGTTATCTCTGTAAGCTAAGATGCTTCTCATAATGGTATCTAATCATCACAGAGCAACTGGATGTGTCACTGAATGTGCTGCAAACAGAGTAGAAAATGAAAAACCAAATCTACTCCTTCATTTGTCTGTTACAGGACATTTCTTATCTCTTTCTCTCTCTTATTACACAGTTTTATTTGGCAGTGATTCAAACTGGCTAGTGGAAAAATGTCATTAAGTTCCATAATTTGTCAAAGAAATAAGAGAATCCCAAGGATTTCTTCACAAGGAATTTATTCTGTAAAAAAATGAATTCTTTTGGAGTAATCCTCAGAGATGTATGACAACCAGGGCCATGACAGGCTTTTAAAGAACATTATTAACACAACCAGGAACATCATAGGCTCTGTGGCTCTCTGCAGTTGTGATTTAGGGATTGATGCACTGCTTTGCTACCAGTTTTAAGATGTATGAGATAAAGGACACAAATAAATGTGTTTTTAGGCAGTATTCTGCTAAGGGAGGTCGGGTGTAACAGTAGAAATGGCACAAATCCCACAGTAAAAGGTGAAATCTTACAATCCTCAGATCTAGTTTACAACATTTTTAGACAGATGTTGACATGTAGATATGGAACTATTCAGTACCCAAACTGCTTGCAGGACTACGCTCCACAAAATGTGTATCAGGTGGATTTGCTTATGCAAGTTGAAGGACAAGCCATGTTTTACAGTAGAGCACACATTCCTCATCCTTTCACACACACATGCACACTCAAAACACTTATCACTGACTTAGCTTGTCAAAATAAAATTCTCATTAAAAATCAGGCAGCACCTTTATGCCTCCAAGGCAGTGATTTGACTGAATGCTTCAATTTACTGCTAAATCTACAGTGTCCTATTTGATATATGGCTTGTAGTTAGCAGTGGTTTATTTGTACTGTTCTGGATTGCTTTTCAAAGCCCTTCTCCCTCACTCCAGGAAAATTTTATTTTTAATTTTGCTTTGAGCACAGATGTCATTTTACATTTGATGTTGAAGAATACACGTTCTTTAAGTCACACTTTTTCAGCTAAAAGAAGATGTAATTGTCTTAATACAGTCCATAGTTCTTAGAGCCGGCTAAATTTGTATCAAAAACATAATTTACTTTTACACTTTAGCTAGATTAAATATAAAGCAAAGAAATCTGGTGCCTATACAATGAGTATGTATCAAGAAGTTCCATATAACATATCTTCTGTAGATTATAAAGCTCCCCGTTCATCACCGTGCTTGAAGACAATCTGAAAGCCAAAAGCTGCAGTCTGAAAGTCCTAAGAGTAACATATCAGAAAACCCGCATGCCAAAACCAGAGGAGCTGGTTGTATGTACATTTTCCTTCCTTTCTTTCCAGGTAGTTGTCCTTGACTAATTTCACTGCTTAGCCTGAAGTATTTAATTTACCCTCTTAGAGAGTCTTCTGCACACACTACTTGGACAAAATGAAGATTTCTCTTTATGCACTGCAGAGACCATGGATACTTTTAAATTACACTCTTAGCATCAGTGTAAACCAGCCTGTAAATTACAAGAGCCTGTAAGTTTTGTTTTGGACATTGTTTTAGAATTAACTGCCTTTGAGCTTGCATCTTTATTTAAGTTTTTTTACAGCTAAAATTGGTATTTTTTGACACACTTTGAAAACTGGAAATTAATATAAACAGAAAGTTTTTAACACCTGCACAGTTCCATTTGCAGACCACCATCATTTCCAGAGATTTCTTGAGAAGAGAGGTACCATTCACTTCCAAAATACACTTCCTGTAACTATATCTCAAAAAGAGCTGTGAGATGTACAGAAGCTTGAAGTTATTACCAGATCTGAAGAGCTATAGTTTTGACTAGAATCATATATAATTATATATAATCAAATTATTATTAGAATCATATATCTAAAAAGTGTCCTATGTATCTTATGGACGCCATATTTTGTCCTACTGCTTAAGCAAATAGACATCATTTTTCACTCTGTGTCCTAAATCTCTCAGTCTAGGATTTTCCCAAAAAAAAACCAGAAACTAGAAAATGTTAAGGCAATGTAGTTTTTTTTTGATTTTGGTTAATTGATCAGTTCATTCGTTTTGGGATGGCATTGGGGTTTCAGCGTTGTTGGGATTTGTCCTTCCCAGCTATAATCTAGTAGAAGTCAAAACTTTGTAGTATCAAATCAGATGGACGATTTGGGAAGAAACCTCACCTCACAGGTGGGAATGCTGAGTTTCTTTTCAGCAGTGAGGAGGGGCTGCCCTGTGCTGGCAGCCACCCCCGGAAAACATCCTGTACATGGGACCACAGGAGGCTCAGGTCTAATGGGAGATTTAAGGAGCCAAATGAAGGAAGTGACTTAAACCTGTATAACCACACAAATAAGTGTGTGGTTCACACGTCTGCACTTGGCTCACCCATGCAAACTGTTCTCCATTTCACTGCAAAGAAGGGAAAAAAAAGTTCTTCAAGGAAGAATTATTTTTCTTACAGATTTGCTTTAAGAATGGATTTATTCTTAATGGCTTTTTAATAACCTTTGGATCAAAACTTTAATTTATATGGAGATATAAATGCAGATATTGTGTTTTTATACAACTTCATCAATATTTTTTGACATATATATATATGCCTATATATATTTGCACACATTCTTCTGGGATAAATCACAAGGTCACAGACCTTCCAAATTCACTATAAAGTGGATAATGAAAGAATGTAAATTTAGATGTTTGTATTACTGAAAATAACAATAGAGGTCCCAAAGAGAATTTTTTTATCTGTTTATTAACCAATGTATCTACTCATTGCCTAACACTCCACTTGGGAAGCTGCCTCTACAGTTTACCAGCCAGAATCATCCAAAGAGGAGGCATCAGGGGAGGACGACAAAAAGCTGTTTTAAGGATTGATCCAAAGAGGACAAAAGAAGAGGTCCCTGAATTCTAGGAAGTAAATTAAAGCAACGACAGCCATGGGGGTAACTACAAAGAAAAACTGTTTTTACATTTATTTTTATAATTTTTACTCATGTATTTTGCTGAGTCCAGAGATTATATATAGTTTTGGTTTTTTTTAATTCAGGCTTCACCCTCACAGAATATTTTAATAGGACCTAAAAATCGCCTTTTACTCCTTCAGGTAATCTTATTGCAAAAATTCTTATGAGAGTCAGCTCTCATTAAGGGCAAAATACTTTCCTTGAGTTTTATTTCCAGTGTTGGTTATCCATAACATAAATTCTTAGCACCTGAAATATATAAAGGGCATTCTTCTAATTAACTTTTCTATGAAAATATTTTTAAAGATATACATGTTTTATGGATGTTAGTATTAGACCACCATCAAAGATTTTTCTGGTGAGTAATGCTTCCAAGACTAAAACACCGCTTGCTCAGGAAAAGAATAAAGAATTTTTTATTTTTCTTTCGTTTTGCTTTCCAAGAGAAACTCCTTAAAAAGGTGGGAAAAGGGAGAAATAGATATGAAACTGATAACTAACTCTGAGGATTACTTTCAGTGTTGTTTCTCATTTAATCACAGAGCAGCTGCAGGTTAGACATTAAAAGTTATTGCCTTGTACATGTTTTGGAGAGTATCCACATGAAGAGAAATTAAGATTCATTAATCTATTTCCACTTAAGCTGCTGCTACTAATCAAGACCTCTTACTGTTGACTGAAAGCATTTAATTTATGATGAGCAGGAAAAAAATTATTTTAATACTCTACAGATAAAATACTTGAATCATAGTTTCATCATACCAAATACTAATAATAAACTCTGTCTACACTGACGTTACTTCATACAGATAAAAAGCTATTTGAAGTTTCCCTACTGTTAACTTGACACTAATATGGATTGCCTCAAAACCATAAAAATTTGAGTTCTTTTATTATTTTAAGAAAAAGTCATTGTGAATCGGAAGGTTTGCTTATTCTGTTTGAATATGTAGATTAGTTAAATTCTGTCCTGGTGTTCAGCAGGGACACAATTATTTCACAGTAACCATGAGGGGGCAGAGCCTGGAGCTCTGTGAGCCTGTCCAGGTTGTTATCTGTAAAACTCTCATCGTAACTGGGGGATAGAAATAAGGGATTGTCCCTTCCAAAAAGAAGGTGGGTGTGGCGCTGGGTCTGGGAGAAGCATGGGCTTGGGGAGTCCATCCACCATTTTTGTCCATTTTCTTGGGGTCACGCTGCTTTGGATTGGTCAGTGAGCGTTTTCTGCATGTAAATCACCCTCTTTTTGTACACTTTTGGTATTAATATTGTTGCTATTACCGTTCGTTTTCTTATCTCATTGCTGTTTCCAGCAAACTGTTCTTATCTCAGTCTGTGATCTCTGCCTTTTGTCTCTGTCACCCGAGGGGGAGGCAGGAGCACCTTGTGGTCTGGAGTGCTGGTCCTAACTACTGCAAACACAAAAAATTTTCCCTGTTGAGAGCTCTAAATGCTCAGATGTTGCATAAGCAATTTGACTAACAGCGCATCTTTTCGACCCATGAAATAAATTCTCAAACAAATGAATTGTCAAAGAATGGATGCATGCTTTTGATAAGAATAGATAAAATTTCTATAACAAATGTGAAGTTCTGTTGTGAATCAATAAACTCCAACTTCTCATACTTTTAATTAATAGCCATTTAAATGATTTTCAGTGTTTGTATAGAAAATTCTGAACTGACAGAAAGCATTAGAAATAAAGCATTCTTTAGTCAAACAGTTTACTCTCCTTGTGGGACTTGCTCTGACATAGTATAAACAGGGCTTACTTCAGTGTAAGCTGTCAAATTTCTTGTTTGAGCATCTGCAACAGGAGCTGGGGATGGCTGCTCATCCACTGGGCAGAGCCAGCCACAGGAGGGCTGGAGGTTCCCTTGCATACCACCAAAGTGCGTAACCCTCAGCCACTGCAACCCATTTTATTAAATTTATTTTCAGCATTTGATACAATTTATAATAGGGGCCCTCTCAGCACTGACTGGATTGTTTTCAGCCTCATTAAATGGGAGAGTTTTGCTGCTCAAAGGCACCTAGTAAAAATTGCCATGATGACACTTAAGCAGGTGTCATTATGAGACAAAAAGGACACCAGTCATATTAAGCTTTTTTTTCCACTTAAATTATTCACAGAAAGATTATTCTCACACACATTTCAGTATTTTCCATCATCAGCACAATGTTTCATTATCCTTTTTGCATATTGCTTAACTCCATTCTACTTTGAGAAGTATTTAAGCTTATGATTGGAAATTTATTTTACGATGGTCATGATAAAAAGGCAAGAAAGTATGCAGAAGAAAGACATCAAGCAGTTGGAAGAGTAAATTAGAGAGAAGAAATAAGAATACATAGCAAGGTATAATTCAAAATCATTGCTCGAGCTGATTGTGCTTATGATAAGGTATAATGTAATAGCTCAGTAGGATAAATATAATAATGTAATAATTCAAAAGACTTTAGCAGGGACATCATCAACTCTTAACCTGACAGTTTAATAAACTTAATTGTATTCACAGTGCTATTCATTATGTTAATGACTGCGTCCTGGACAGCCCTGACAGGCATCTGAACAGCTGCCCAGATATCCACACGTGAAGCGTGTCTCTGTTGCAAGATCCAATCTCGGACAGCAGTCATATGTTGATGACTAAGGAAGAGTAGGAGCAGAGCAAGCACATACAGTGTTTCCTCCTAAGAGTCTCCAGCCACAAAAAATTTTCAGCTCAGGTCAGTTGTGAATTTAAGACCTGATACAAAGGCATCAAGATAAAAAAATTAGACTAATTACAGTAGTATTGCTGAGGCCTATGGAGAATTTAACTCTCCATTTCATTCTCAGATTTCATTAAAGGTGATTTAGTGAGAAATTATTCATTGCTGACTAGTTAGATAACTGGTTTCATCTCTGTAGGTCATGATCCTGTAAGTTATTTGAAGGTCAGCGTATGTTTAAAAGCCTATTTTACAGTCCTCTCCTTTTAGAAAGATATAGTTTAAAGCATGTTTCTGATTCAGTTCAGAGAATAAATTATTTTTTTTTCCCTTCCAGAATAGTTCTAGAAATACAAGCTCTAAAAGTAAAGAGTACTTGTCCTTTCTGAATTTTGGCACATGTGACACTTATTCCTTCACAAGTCTGCATGCAATGAGAGATCACTCAGTAAGCAAAGAGTAAGCACTGTTTGAAACAGAAGGATGAAGCACTAAACTGTGTGCCAGAAGATTAGAAGCAACTATTCTATCTCTATAAAACATTGCTAGTGCATTTCAGTGCTGGTTACAAACTGTATGACATTGTTTGATTAAGTATTACAGCTTTGGTTTTACTTCTGCAGACACAAAAGAAAATAAAACTATCCAAAATACCAAGTATTTTCTCACATACAGATTACAGACCTAATAAACCCATCATTTGCAGAGAACATCTTGTACCTTAGCATTAACTGAAGCACTTGTAATGATCCATGAGGGGTGAGACATAAACTTCATGTCATCACCCTGGTACAAAACAGATGAAAACAGAAATATCTGTTTTCCTCAGAAAGACAAGGTCTTCCAGTTAGACATGTAGGAGTGTAACCAATATGTAGATACAGACATGAGACGCTAGAATTTTTTACCTAATTTTCTGCTCTTCCACCTTGGTAGCCAAGTTTTATGTATTTCTGTCTTGACGTTGTTTCAGGAATCAGAGCAGGGGCCTCTGACCCTGACTGTATGAAGCAGTTGAGAATGTTTCCAGTCACAGGAAGCAGCAGTAATCTATGCCACACCTTATCATATTGTACTAGTATATTGTCTTTCCACTGTCTTCTTAGTAAAGTCTTCTCAGATTATATTTCTTTAGTCTTTTGAACACTGCCTTGCAATAAAAGCAATTAAACAGTAGCCTCATTTGGATCCACTCTAATCGTGATGCATTTTCTTCTCAAGTACCAATGAAAGGCAGAGACCAGCTGTTGTCTTTGTTCTGCAATAGCTGCCAGCGAGCACTGCCATCTCCACTACAGCAGGACAACTTATTTGCCTCCAGGCACTTCTTCCTAATGAGAAAAATTCAATTGCACACTCTCACTCATATTTTGTGTGGTATCTAACGCAGTAAGACTACAATCTCAGATGGGCTTTGAAGGTGTTATTATAATTAAATAACAAATATGACTTGCTCCCTGGTGCACATTTTGCAAAGAGCAACTCAGTCACATACAAAGATGGAGCCATAGCCCCTGCCCTGATGATTTCACTATCTAAAGATATAAAGCAGTCAGAGATAAGAGGTGACAGAAAACTTGACCAGAAAACTGAACTGTTGTTGTGAGATGCTTTCTTTGGACTTTGGGTTTTTTGCTTGTTTATTTGAGTTGTGGTTTGTTTTTTCTTTGTTGTTGGGGTGGGTTTTTTTGTTTGGTTATTTTTGTTTTTGTTTTTTGTTTTTTTTTTTGTTTTTGTTTTTCTTTGTTCGGCTGTTTTTGTTTTGTTTTGTTTTGTTTTGTTTTTGGTGTTTGGTGAGGGTTTTTTGTGATTTTATTTTTTTGTTTCTTTGTTTGTTTGTTCTTAAACTTTGATATGTAAATATCCCATTTTGTCCCTGCACTCAGTACATCTAATCTAATTGAGCTGAATAAAATTTCTTAAGTGTACTAATTCTGCTGCTAATGGTCACATGGGATATAATTCTTTCCCTTCACAGGAAATTTTCTTTGACATTTCTAGGAATTGTGCTTTCTACAGTTACAGAATTAATGAAGAAGAGAAAAAGAACACACGGAAATATTTAGATTGCTAATTCCATAGGGTTGGGATGGATTTTGCCATTATAGAATGAGGTTCCACTTTATGACAAGAATCACTATGATATACTGTAATTCTACTAAAACTCATGTGATGTAGAATTTCAGATTTAACCAAAATACCAGGAAATAAATTTTCATTGCTGCAATATGAATGAATCATATTCTCGTGCTGCATTTCCAGATGCATAATAACAAAATTCTGCTAACAAAATGCATAATAATTTTTGTTAGCCAGATAATGCTTTCCAGTTTATAAATCAAGTGACAGCTGGAGGCAACAATACATTCCAGAGAAAATGAAATTGCCATACTTAATTGTTCTCATAAAGAGCTGCCCTTTACCTATAATGCCTACACTATATCTGTAAATAGTGACAGCTTAATTAAAAAAGGCTGGAGTTGAAGCCCATTTGAAACTTCGCTTGTCCTGTTAATGCAATGGTCAATACAGATTTTACACACAAAAAGCTTTTCAGAACATGAATCCAAGTGTCAAAGAATGCCATAGAAATGTAGCTTTGTCCCCTCCCTATCGTGCTGTCCTCTCTTCTCTCGTAGTGCTTCTTCCCTCAGGAGATGTGGTCACCCTTGCTACTTCGTCCTCTTTCTCCACTGTGTGGGTAATTTCAGGTTTCCTCTTGCCTTAGCAATGATGTGATACAAGAAAATTAAGCAACAGCAATGAAAATGGAAACCTCAAGTACAAGGAGAAACACTCACATTTCTCATGAAACTACCATTTTGTTCATTGAAATAATTGTTGGTTTCCAAGGACCAGGTATTCTTGTCCTGAGCTGTATTTTAAATGTCCCTATCTCCAGATCAGGTGCTGCCAAAACAAAGAAGTTTCTGATAAAATTAAACCAGAACTGCTCAAATGTTCCCCTCAAAAGTTTTTTTTCCATGCTCTGAGACCCTGAGTGCCCCTTTTCAAATAGCTTTAAATGTGGCCATCAGTCTTCAGTGAGACTTTAAAAATAATCTTAACTAAAATGTAGAGGACAAAAATAATTAGTATCAAAATTCCCCAGAAGTATTAGCCACAAATCTATCAGGAATCCTTCCTGCCTGGGGAAATCCCCAAGGAGGTCAGGAATGGAGGGGGAGGGGTAGGGAACACTTAAAAAATCGTTTGGTTTCCTTAGATGCTTAAAATTATAGAAAAAATTGTCTTTAAAGTCATCTTCAGGCGTTATCTTGTCCAATGTCCCTGCTGAAGCCAAGGCTGAGTTCAAAATTAGGTCAGACTGCTGGGTGTGTTTTCTAGCCAAGCTTTGAATGTTAACAGGGATGGAGCTTCCAGTCCTCTCTAAGCCTCTGGTCTGGTGTTCTACTACCTGCAACATAAAGGTTTTTTTTTAATAACTCTCCCTTTGCTGTAATTTGTGTTCAGTGACTCCTGTGCTTTCACTGTGTACCTCCAGGAAGAGCCTGGTTTCGTCTTTTTCCACCTCTCCTTAGCACCTTGCAAAGAGTAACCAGATTCCGGCTCAGCTCTCTCAAGGCTAAGCAAGCTCGGCTCTCAGCTTCTCCCCATGCACTGGATGCTTTATCCCGTGGGCTGATGGCCTCCGTGGGAACCACTTCGGTGTGAGGATACTTCACTTTTGCTCCTGGGAGCCCAAAGCAGGCCACAGTGCTCCAAGTGAGGTTTCCTAATTGCCAAACACAGAGGAATAAAAGCTTTCCCTGAACTCTTGGCTACTCTCCTGCAAAAGCTGCCTCATGGCCAGTGTCCTGTCTCACTGTGAGGGCTCGCTGCTGACTCATGGGCACTCGCAGCCTGCCAGCATCCAGAGGCAACTGTGCTCAGAGAAGGGAGGAGTGGGAATATCTGAGAGGAACAGCTCTGCTGACGCACAGGTCAGTCTGTTTCAGACGCACACAGACAGAATTGGCCCCAGGTATCAGGATTTTCTGTTTTATTTATTTCAGTAACACAGTTGTAATTGTTCACTTCCTTTGGAAGAAAAGATTGAGAGGAAAATATATTATCTCTTGTCCATTAAAAAACCTTTTAAAAAAGTGACAGCACTTATCTTACAAATAAGGATTTGAGTGTGCACACTAAATATGTTGAAAACACTGCATTTCATTATATTTTGGAAACTGCACAAATCTCCAGGGCAAGAAAAAGCACAACCGTGTCATACTGTCTTTGAAATTAGAAAAATGATACATTGACTATTTCACAATTAATGGTTTGTAACTTAATTCTGAAATATGAGATAAATTGTCAGTGGATATAATATAGGATAAATGCAAGGATCAAAATGGAGAAATTATTCTCTAAAGCAATAAAGCATCACAAAATAACTAATTGTTGTTAAACTTCAAAACATCATAACTATCATGTTCTCCTCTATTACAGAAATTCTTTCACTAACTTTATACTAACAATAGATTGACTTTTTCATTTCATACTAAAAATTGCTTTATTTTCTTATTGCTTTTAACTGCACCTAGTAGAAAATACCTCTCAAATCATAATTAGGATGACAGTGTTTGCTGCTCCTTTGCCCAGGTAGGAGGACATGCAGAGTGTTAAATGCACAAACTTCTTTTACTTTTATCTTCAAGGTTTGGAACAGCTCTTAAATACTTTAATTAAACTGAAAGACCCCCTAATTATTCACAGTAAGGCATAGTTAAATCGTTAGGAAGTTATTCTATAGCACATTACAAGTTGTCTTTGGAAGTTGTTTTTAGAATAGTAAATCCTATAATGAGCCAGCATGAACTGCTTTCTTTTATGCTGTATCTGTTATGAAGCCTCTCAACTGTATTTGTTCTGTGCAGTAAAATTAGATCAGAAAGCAAAAGAAAAGCTATTTTCTAACTGCTTTGAAAGAGTTTATAATCTTCACGAGAATATCCACATTAGGCAGTTATAGGCAATGTAAGTTACATGTAAAAGCAGAGGTTGAGTGCTCTGCCATGGGTCCAGTCAAAGGACCTAAAATCATGGAATCCAAACAAAACAAAAATGCAGGAAACAAAGGTCAGTTTTGGCTTCTACTTACTCAGTGTACTATCCTTGTAAGAAATGTTTCCCACATGCTGTACCTGACTGCCCCCGTGCTCCTACATGGTTATCCTCCATTGTTTAGTGGCCTTCTCAGTGGAGGATCACACACAGCTCTGATCTAAACCTATTTATCCACATGGTTCAGTTTCTGTGGAGTGCAGTTTGATTCTACCCACTGACAGATCCAAGAGTGTAGTATAGAGCAGGTTTAAAAGCTCTCCGAATTTTGTTGGATTTTCTGGGCATTGAAAAGAATTTATTTTTCTTTCCATCTCCCTTACCTTTTCTAAAATTCTGATGCTTCAGAAACACAATGTTGTTCAAACAATATCTGACATTTCATTTCTTTCACACAACTTTAATTCTAAAACACAAGGATTGCTGATTCATTCTGGACATTACCTGTCTACATTTATTGCTTTAATTAAAAACAGGAAGAAAAATGCAGAGGTAATTTTATTTTAGTCTCTAACCTACGCATGACGCATAAGTAGTAAATTACTTTCGTCTTCTACTATAAAAAAATTTTGTGTCAAAGTATATCACCTGAACAGCATCCTCAAAGAGAGAGTTAATTAATGTGAAATAGTCCCTCTGCGTAGGAGGGAAATGGTCTGTCACCAGTTTTTCCCTCATTGTTTAGGCTGCATCATAGTGGAAGGCTGAAGTATTTGTTCTACACTGATATTAGGATTCAAAAAACAACACTACTAATGAAGTAGACAGACTGGTAGCACAACTTAATTTGTAGAACAAATTTTGCAGATACATCATAATAAATGCCAAGTTTCTACATGTCTTAAAGGTCACTCAAGGAATATTCTTATAGAAATCCAATTACTTTCTATAAAATAGAAGAAGCATCACTTTTATAAATGCAAATTAATGATTTTCTTGTAAACAGAAATCAAATAAAATCTTTTCAGTGTAGAAGGCTACATAAAAAAATCCCATCTTGCAACTGCATTAGAAGGCATGAATGGAGTACTGATGAAAGATGGGAGATGAACAGCCCTGCCAGCAAACCCCCCTTTTATCACAGGTGTGACACAACTGCAATATCTCACTTCTAAAGAGATGGTTCTACATCTCTAGAGAAACCACATTTTAATACTGTATCAGCTAAAAGTAAAATATTCTACTTGCAAAAGGAGCAGTTGTGTCCTATGCCAGTTTTATAATTTCAAGTAACTTAGAAATTTGGATGCATCTTAAAATCTTGCTTTGGTGAGCCAGCAGATGAAAATATGCTTTCCTAGTTAGCCTCAATTCAAAGTAACTTCCTGTCCCAAGTTAACTAGCAATTCAGACAGTCTCACTTGTGATATTTTGCCCATAGATCATTGGATGTGAACTTTGCTTTAAAGATCATTGCTTCAGAATATAAAACACTGCCTGAAGCTACAAGAAAAAATTCACAGCCCTGCACAAAATGACATTCAATTCATTCCAATATAGCTAGCCTGGATCTGGAGGCTTTCATATCTGCTGTCCTAACTAAAATGTATCCTGGAAACTGAAAATTAACTCGTAACTCAATTTGAGCAGCTCACTAACTGCTTACACTATTCTGCTGTCCCAGAATTTCTTGGTGCAACAATCTACCTATCTAAGATGTCAAAAATATTTTTCTTTATTTATAGTCAATGTCAGAAGTGCTGTCATGTAGTGGCCTTTGGAATTTCTCTATGCTATTTTGTTTTTCATATCTCCTTCTGTTCACTCAGAATACCCACTGCTTTTTTTACTGTTTCAGTCATTCCTTGAACACTACAGCAATCACTATGGTTTTTCAGAATTTTTCCACAAAATGCTCATTATTTCCCAGAAATTGCTTTTGATGCCCAGTATTTTTTTTTCAGTAAACTGCAAAAGACATCAAAATAACTAGAATTAACACATGGACAAGGGTTGTGGAGAGAAAAGAACAGGTCCTAAGGGGTTATGGAGAGAAAAGAACAGGTCCTCTGGAGAGGCTGCCGACTGCAGAAAGGGAGGGAAGTAATGAGTCAAGGGAAGGCTGGACACTGGAAAGGAAGCTTAGAGATTGAAGGCAGAACTGAGCTGGATTGCTCCAGAGTCTGGATTTACTCTGAATTGATTGCCTTGATTTTCTGCCTCATATCTGTCTTTTTGAATGAGAAATTTAAATTATACATTGAAAATTAAGTCACAAGAGCTTGAAGTGTATCAGTAGGCTGATATTCGACCACCAGGATGTTCCCTTAATGATTTTTCATTCTTCTGTTGGGCTGGAAGAATGTACTAATGGCAGAAGAAGGATCATATCTGCACCTATACTCTTTCCTCCACTGTCTGTTCTTGTTATAAATGCTTCAGCAGTCTCTGCCTCAGACAGTGAATTACCTCAGTGACATCCAGGATCAAGACTATTGTTCAAAGTCAGGAGTACACACTGTTCCTAAAAGTCAGCCAGTGGCGAAGCTCTGCTTTTACCTTCAAAATTTCTCTGTCTAAATGCACATGGAACGAATATGCACTACTAGGAATAGAAAACTAATGTGCCAATAGGATACTACCTCCCAAAATGACTTGTCTGAAAAGCTGGAGCCAAATCCATCCTCAGGAAGAATTCTTATGGGGATATATGAATGAATGGTTCTTCTTTCTGTATTACAGGCACCAAATAATATTGCAGATTACTCCAAACTGCACTCTGGCCTTCTAATACCAGTAATTTGTGCTCACCTCAGAAAACTGTCATTGGTCTAAGACTGAAGATTTTGATTCTTCAGATATAAAAAGCAATTATGAGAGGCTTTCTTCACAATTTGAGACCAGCCCTGCTGTCCTAGCAACAAAAACAATGTATGTTAGAAAAAGGCATCCAAAAATCCATTAATCTTTTCTTAATTGAACTTTCTCAGTCAAACCCACACAAAATTCATAGTCTCCATTAATATTATACTGTTGCTTGACTGATTCTACTTGTGTCTCATTTTATTTTACTTTTACTTCAGTTATTGCTTTTTTTCCCTGATGTAAAATCATCTTTCAGCTTTCAATTTCTTCTGTAATCTCTTACCAGAAACCACACTTTATTCCTACTCCTAAAGACTGCTGCCTAATGCTACCACTGCAGAATGAAAAGTCACTGAAGTTGTTCTGGGTTTTCTGTACCAGTGTCATTCAGAACAGACTGAACTATAGTCCCTGCTGCATTCTATGTTCAAAGACTTTGCTAGTGTCTTAGGTAAAAAGTGACTAAATCTCTGCCCTGTGCTAGCTGACTGGTCTGAGACCCCTGCAACTTAAAAACTCTGCTTAGCACATGATCTGCATACCCCTCTCCTGTATATGGCTGGCCATAAGAATAAATCATTTGTTTCAAAATCTGGGAGGTTCAAAAACTGAGAGGTTTGGTCAGGGAAGGAGAGAAGGAGTCCTGTTTTGCACAAGAAAAAGTCAAGGATTTTTGACACATTTTATAAGAGTAAAGAGCATAATACCTGTCGTTGCCTCAGAGTAGTTAAAGTATCTTGATCTTCCATATCCACTTAACCCATATTCCAGTTTCTCTTTCTCTTTTTCTTTTATTATAATGTCTTCCTTGGATGTGGGAAGCTCTAAGAGTATATTTCCATCTATGCTAGCAAAGGGAGATTTCCTCACAAAAACCATTTTGGTCAAAATTCCCATCTTCAAGCTCACCTTGGTTAAAATAAGGTATAACTTTGTTAATGCATACCACCCTGAGAAATGATGCAAATTTTAGACTCAGATTCACTGCTGATTCAGGTTTGGGATATTGTAAGAGTAGCTAACCTGTCTTCTCACATGCCAAGAAATAGGTAAGAGTTATCACTGCAGACCAGTACACTTTTGCTACCAGCTCATTTCCTCTAGACCCAGCACTGTACCACATTACATCCAAAAATTGCTTGTCCAATCACAATGCTTGGCAGACAGCTGCCAAAAAAACATTTCAAAACTGGCCAGGAAGGGGTATCTGAATGTATTGAATATTTTAAATTAAGATTAAACTTTGAAACTTGAATATTTTTAGCCATGATGCCCTGATGGAACATGTCACTCACAGAAGAGTGAGTAAATGATAACCTGAGAGATCATTTTCTCTTCTCACAGTTTCCTAATGCTATTTGAAAGAGGGTGAACACCCATAAACACAGGACTCGACACAGTGACTTGGAGCAGCACTGCATTTAAGGCAGCACTGAATTGAGTGCTCTGTTAAGGGCCAGAAATATTTCTATGTGTAGTTCTGTCAAGTAACTAGAATGGAATCAAGGAGACCATCAATGTCAGACACAGGAGGTCCAAAGTTACAGCACAATATATTCTGTAAATGCTTTGATTAGTCTAGGATGGGAAATTATTCTTTTTACCTTTAGGATGTAAAATTGCTTATGAAATTAGGGAATCCTTTTCTGCCACATTTGAAGATGCCCAGATATTAGTGTATAACTTTTTTTTGGATTGCATTTTGCCCAATTTTGTCACAAAAGTCAGAACAATGAATCACACAGAATTTCATAAAAGTCCCTCAATACAGCTTCAGATAGTTACTGAACTCTAATTTTCACTTTTCTCAGCATTTAAGTTAAGCAATCTCTCATGATACAATAAATTCAAATCATCAGACATTCTGCTTTTAGGAATTGCACTTATCCAGGTTAAACTTTGTAACACCACCCAGATTTTTCTTTTTGTCCAGTGCCCATTTTTTCAAACTAAGCCTTTCTGAGCAGCAAATGAGTATTCTGGATGATGTCAAAAGCTTAGTGATTAATTATTTTATGCACTGAATCTCAGATTAGCTCTCTGGTGCCCTCTTAATTATATATAGATTGCTCTTAAACTTGCCTCTGTTTTCCTCTGTTGATGCCTGTCTTCACCTATGCTTTTAACTGCCAACCCCAAACATTTTCCTAAAGATAGCGATCCATCTCGGGAGATCCCTCTTCTACTCCTCTTTTGATACCTTTCCACTTGTGTCTCAGAAGGGGACTCAAGCAACCTCATCCCACTGGATTCTCTGGGGATGTGACAAAAGGTGCTGGAGCCAATGTTTCTTCATTTACCCATTGCTTGCCTTGTCCTTTTTCACGAAGTTTTAAGAGCCAGGTCTACTTATTATGTTAATGTAGTTATTAAAGCAGAAGAGAAACTTTACTAAAGATACCTGAAAGGATTTCATCCTGTTTGCTTTAAAAATTACAATCATTAATTCTAGTTATCATAAAATTACATTGCTGAAAATTGAAGTCAAATAATTCTTTAATTTGAACCATAAAGCCTCCTCATGGAGGTCAGAGAAAACAAAATTGCAATCACTCATTTTCTTCTTTCTGAAACATTATATTGCAATTTAGCAGATCATATTTGGCTATGGAACCAGTTAATTTAAATTCTATTAAATCAGGCAGATGTGTAGTTAGTGTTTTACAAAAGCAAAATTTACTCTAGCAACATTATTCACTTCAGAATCATTATTAAATGATCGAAGCAGACAATTTCACAGGCTTAGTAGTTAATTATAACATGTTTGCTCTGTACTTGGGAGGGTGATGTTTGATTTGTGACTGCTAAATGAGGTAAACATCCTGTCTAGTTTGTTTTTTTATCTTTGTGATAAGTGAAGTCCTACTGAGCAACCAAGAAATATTAATGGATATCTATGAGCTTTTCTCTTCTTTCCCTGTTGTTTCAGCACAATGCACATTAAAGTAGTCTGTAGATTAATGTCTAAATCACAATTCAACCCATAATTTTGAGGGTCTGTGCGACAAGACACCAAAGCCACCTGAGGGAGCTACTAACAGAGGTAAATACTCCATGGAGGATGCATAGGAGGAGAGGAAGAAGCATGAATAAATGTAACTCTGACTAAATGTCGGCACGAAGGCCAACAGAGGCATTCACCCTCTGTTCTTGGTACTGGGACACTGTGATCCTCCTTTTCCCAGTAGTTTACAGGTTTGACTCCAGCAGGACACAAACAGCTCCTCAGAACAGTGTAGTTAAATGTTGGCTTTGCAAACACACAGGATAAGTTAGAAGACAAATTTTTCCTTCTGTCATTTCTTTTTTATTTTTCCTGACAACCAGCCTGAATCTTTGCCCATGTCCTTAGATTGATGGTAAGATGTGAGCCACACAAAGCTGCAGACTCTTGAAAAATAGTTTACAAAGACAAGACAACCCTCATTTCTCTCAGGTACTCCTGGGTTTATGTTCCAGCCTCCCTGATGTCTCAAGTTTCATGTTCCACTTCAAGCTAACCAATTAAAATGGTCTGGCCTCAAAACAATAATTTATAATCCTTGTCTGTTCTTATACATAGCACTTGGATGTCTGAAATGTACTTGAAAATCTACAGATAAGAGAGAAGCAGCTTCACAAATACAAATCAGATTTTACTTAACAGTTATTTAGCTTATGAAGCAATGAACCAGGCTGTTGGAGAGCCTGATTTAGTAAAAGAGAAAAGAAAAGCCATCGGCAATACTTTTGTTTTCCTCTCTTCATTCTGAGACCTTAGAGGTTTTTTTAATTATTTTGCCATGTACTTCTCTATGCCAAGAAACAGTAATCTGGAAAAGGCAGTGACATAGGACTATTAAATTGATGCTGGACCTTGGCTTAACTTGGAGAATGCTGCTGTACAGGGACCTGCTATTGTCACCTCTAGAGGTAAATGATTTTCTAAACAGAATTACCTTTCCCTGAACCAGGACCAACAGTTACTTCTAAAGTTGTACACTATGAGGCACTACAGCAACAATCTGGCTTTCAGTAATTTTTAAAATGTCC
This sequence comes from Callaeas wilsoni, assembly GCA_013398955.1. Classification (NCBI taxonomy): domain Eukaryota; kingdom Metazoa; phylum Chordata; class Aves; order Passeriformes; family Callaeidae; genus Callaeas; species Callaeas wilsoni. The sequence goes on from VWPU01006684.1 coordinate 171,427, forward strand.
ACAAATCTGCTGCTTTTTCGTAATTTGGGGCTTGTTTTGTTTTTAGAAGTATGCGAGCTTTTTAAACTTGCTTCTTGCTGTTGCCTTTGACAGAGAAATGACTGTTCTAACCAAATGTCTGAAACTGAGAATTGCTGCAAAACACATACCAGCATGCTGCTGCTGCTGCTGCTGCTGCTGCTGCCCGTGTTGTTAAAATTCTGGTAGCAAGTTCAGCTGGATGTCAGCCGGCACCAAAGGCATAACTCATTCATCAGGCTCCATTCTGCAGTGGTTATAAGAAGTGAAAACATAATGTTAATATCTGGAAATATAGAAAGAGAGTGGAAAAAGCATCCAGAAACACTGACAGGGTAAGTGTGGTAGGATAGTTACACCTGCCGTGGACTGATGAGTTATATCCTGAAGACCTCCATGAATTCCCCCTCTGCCTCAGAAACTTTGAGAACAGACCCATTCACCTGACTGCTAAAATAAACATAAAAGCTGGAGGGACCAATTACCACCCTGTTGAACTCGTCTCCTTGGCTTCATCACAGCAGGGAAAGGACAACACACAACTCTAGGACTCCCCAGCGCAAGGTTTTATTCCTTGATAAATTCTTCTATCAAGTACCACATTGTTTTATCTTCAGGAAATTTACCAAAGCTAAGTTTGACTTTAGACTTTATCTGAGAAAAAAAGCAAAGTCTATTCAGCTAGGTGAATAAACCATCTAAATTGATCAATACTAGCAGCTAGTAAAAGAGTGTTACCTTCTTCCTTGTAAGGCCAAAGTGAAAATATGTTGTTTCGAAGGATTATACTTAGGTAAAAAGGAGATTCAAACCATTCATTTAGTTATCATGATGTCTTGACCAACTCTTTTGGGGAAGAATCCTCATCCTTTTAGTCCTTCTGCATCTCTCACTTTCTGAGTCTGTCTGCTCCTACCTATAAAAACATACCTTCTCGTACAAAGGCAGCACAGGACTAAACTCCTTCTTCCCCAGTAAGGTGGAATAAAGTTGGACAGTGTTGACTGGTACTGATTCTGTGTCTGAAAAATAGAGGTGTTTTCTACTCCTTCAAAATATATTTCTATACAGCTGAAAACTCCACTGAATATCTGTTTCAGATGCTTCAAATTATATGAGAAATAAGGAGTGATTTTATCACAGCACTAGTGAGGTATTGTTTCTACAAGGTTTTCACAGGACTTCCTCCATCTACTGTCTGGTAGCTTTATTAGTTCAGGAGAACTCTCATCTGAGACTGACGAGTATCAGCCCATGAAGCTGCTACACTCTCAAAATCCTGCTCAGCAGAGTCAGTGGAAATTCACTGCTGCACGTCAAAGCAATTTGGCCTGAGGGAACTGGGTAATGTGCTGGCATATCTTGTCTTTTGAGGTAATTAAAAATCACACGTCTGAGAATGCATTAATGACACAACTGAGATCCCAAAGGACAGAAGTCACTATGTGTATGAATCATGCTCTGTCATCCTCAGTTTTAGCAATCATTGATAAAACTCCTTGGATCTTTGGAAGATTAAGTCCACAATGTGAATCTCTTTAGTCATGATCTGCTTCCTGATTGTGTTCCAAGGAAGGACTTTTGTGCACTGAACCAAGCACTGAGCAAATTTTCAAATGTCTGACTATTTTGTACCTTGAGAGGAAGCTAAAGACTGGATTGGTTTACATCTGATTGACACAAATTGGCTTTTCTCTGCTTTTGGTTTTCTAGAAAGAAATCCTTAGGGTTAAAGTAACTGCACACGCAGAGCTAGAGAGTAAGTTAAAAAAAAGATGAAAGGAGGAAATATTTTAAAATCTAGTAGAGAGGAAAAGAGAAAAGAAAAAAGAAAAAGAAAAGGGAAAAGAAGGAATCTACCCTTAGTAAACTGGACCTGGTTCTGAAAAAGCAGATGAAATCTAAGTCAAAGGTTAGGAGAATAGCTCAAGATTAGAGTCCAAAGGGCTGTTTTGTACTTCTAGGCAAGATGATTGTGCTCAAATATTTAGAGGGAAATAATGAGCTGATGAAGTACTGCTTATTTTGACAGGGACAAAGCAACACCCTGTCAACTATTTGTAGTGTTTTCCTTCTTACCTTGTCTCTGCTCAGAGAACCTTATATCCAGTAGATAGAAAACCCAATAAGGTATGCTTGTTTTGGATTATTTAGTGAACTTCAATTGAAATTCAGAGAAGTTTATGAAGCAGAAATCCACTGAAGTTACTACGTACATAGAAACCACATTTATCTCAAGAAGATCTAAACTATAAACGCTAGGGGATGGGAAGATTGTGTCACAAGATACGTGCTTTGTCTGTACTTACATTCCTCCCCAAATAGTCCCCTTGGTTGTTACCACTGAGCAAGCCTTTGAATGGATGGGTTTCTATCCTGATCCAGTAGTGCTGGTCAGGGGTAACATTGAAGTCAGATTTATTTTATTATTGAGTTTTTTAAAACACCTGATCCAAGGGCCAAAGTGGGCTGTTAACATTTCTGGAAACTGGTAATTTTGCTTTCTCTGTGCTGATTTTCCTCATCCCATCATGACTATATGGGCCGAGTGGTTAATAATCAGGACACAGCATTATTTAATTGTGGCTGTGAATTATGTGTGATGTGAAGCAGAAAAGTTCAGCTTGCAGTGCAAACATTGCTTTCACCGGGCAGCACCAGGACAAGGGTGACTGGAGCTGAGCACATTAGCAGTGAGGCCAAGAGCTTAATGGATGGCAGAGATGCCCTTTCTGCCCTCACCATGGTGCACTGAAGAGGAGACCGTGGTCACACAGCTGCTGCTACTCCTTTCCTTGTTCTGAGAACATCCAGGGAATTTCTGTCTCCAGACATTTCCAACTGACATTAAAATTTGGGACTGAGGTAAACAAACCTGTGCTGTAGTGTGCTCTCCAGGCACACAGACTGAGTGAATTATATCTGTTAGGGAATCTGGACAGAGGCTGTAGCTGTGAGCATGGATTTGGGCTTTTAGGTGGGTTTGGATAGCAGCAGTCTCAGTCAAAAAGACGCTCGAGCTGACCAGAAGGAGTAATTTATTGATTTAGTGATTTGAGGACTTGTGGTTAAATCCAAACATCCAGTACAGTAAGTCACTAGTTCATCAGTATAATAAACCTGAACTAGTTCAGATACTAGGGCTTACAGGGGAAATTTGTTGGCTGTTTCTATGCAATGGGTGTACCAGTGGCAGCACAGTGACAGAAGAGTCAGTATTAGCCTCGAAGAGCAGTGATCGTGCCCAAACTGAGGTTGGCACAGGCAGCACCTGCAGCAGGAGCTCAGCTCACATTACCACACAGCAGCACCACAGAGACCTGGAGATTGTCTCCCTTCTGCATGAGCAGAGGATCAAAGGGCGTACAAATGGATTCCAGGATGGGCACGGAGGGATTTCACCTGGCATGGGGAAAATGCACACAGATAAAGACATCTCTCAAGAACAGGGAATGACATTGACAATGAAGTTCAAAATATTTACTTCATGTTTTAACCCCATGGGCTGCTAGGAGCTCCCCACAGCCACTTGTTCACTCCTCAGGGTGGGATGGGAGAGAGAATCGGAGTGGTAAAAGTGAGAAGACAGGTGTTTTGAGACAAGAACTGTTTCAACTAAAATAAATATGATAATAATTACAAAAATAACAGAAATATTAATAATAAATGAGAAAGAAAATAACAAAAAGAAGGAGAAATAAATCCCTCAAAAAATAAGTGATGCTAATGAAAAACAATTGCTCATCACCAACTAACTGATGCCCAACTTTTTTGTGAGCAGCAGCCTCTGGCCCACATTGCCCCTGATTTAAATGACTCTGTGTGCTCTGGGATATCCCTGGAGTCAGTTGGGGTCAGCTGTCTCTGCTGTGTCCCCTCACAGCTGCCTGTGCACCCCCAGCCTCATTGTTGGTGGGGTGAGGAGTAGAAAAGGCCTCGGATATGTGCAAGCCCTGCACAGCAACAACTAAAATATCAGTGTGTTATCGTTATAGTTATCATCCCACATCCAAAACACAGCAGTGTGCCAGGTACTATGAAAAAAATTAACTCTATTCTGGCCAAAACCAAGACAAGGAGTCTTAAAATATTCTCCCAAAGTAAACCAAGATGCATTCTCCTCAGAATCAAAAAGTACAGAATAGGGATTTACTACCTCTCTCTTCTGTAAGCCTGAGCCTATGTCTCCTTTAATTAAATGAAATGAAGGATAAATGCAATATCAGTAGAGTTTTCTTATAAAATGTTGAATTTAGATTTCTTCAGAGAGCTTAGTATCTTTCTTGGCTTTCTGCTCACAAGTTAATAGCTACAATTAAACACTTTCTTCATGCAGGCACATAGACATGGCCAGAATGAAGCAGAATACTGCAAAACCACCAAGCATACAAATAGCTTGTTTAAGAATCCTGACATTTGCTCGAGCTCTGGGGTCCTGGCTGTGTTCTGCTGCCCTCTCCTGTCGCTTCCATGTCCTCACAGCAGCATCAACTGCTGGCTAAACACAGGCTTATGAAAATTCACATCCAATTGCCTAACAGCAAACCACCACTCTAAAATATTTCTGGGGCTGTACAGATTTTTCAAAAGACCCTTTGAAAGCTTCCCTTCCATACTGTTGCATTGCTTTGCATAGTAAATTAATTTAAGCTGCAGCTCTGTGTATGACTTTATGTATCTGTATTTTCAAAAAAGAGGGTAAAATTATAAAGTCTATGATATACTTCAGGATAAGAGCTTCTAGATAAAATCATGAACCCATAGAAACAAGAAAAAGTTCTTCTGATGGCTTCAAGGAGCTCAGGCTTTTACTGTCTGGCACTAATGAGTGATGCATACCAGCAACTAAACCCAACCTGATATAACTTGCTGGCAATAGTTTATAGTCACGTCGCTGAGGGTGGGTTACACAGTCTGTCAGTAAAGTGTCTCCAGTTTTAACGAACTGGTAAACTCAGAGTCATCAAGCTTGTTAAATTTGATGCACAGCTCCGGGAGCACTGTGAATAACGACTTGTTGTTACTACTGGAATTCAGATTTTGAATCCCAAAAAGTCTGTTCTTAGGCCGCTGTATCAAATCTAAGACAACTATTTCCCAGGCAGCCTTTGGACAAGAAAAGGCCTTTCCTCTTTTTAAAAGTTGGTATTGATATTTCTTATTAAAGATGTTAACATAGAAAATGTCTAAATTACTGCATGGAATGCAACACATTCAGGAAAATACTTTCAGTTTGCATAGAGTGGATTATTTAACTTTAATGTAGTTCTGTGGAGAACATAAGACTTCAAAGCCATAAAGTGTATATTGAAGTGTTCATCGAAGGGCTGGCTGTGTAGAAATGCTCATTGTGAAAGTAGATCACATCATAAAGACTCTGTGTTTAATGAAGAGCACAAGAACAATGAACTCAGCAAGGCTAACAGAAACAAGAAAAGAACAGAACATTCGTAATTTTTAATTTTTCTTAATCCTGCAAAGGGATCTAGGAAAAATAAAACTCAAAAAAATACTTAAGAAATGAAGTGGGATTAAGTGGGTTTACACAATCACACAGTGTGGGACAGCCTTTGCCTCTTCTTGTCACTCTGGACATTGACTTATCCTGTCTGTAAGTAACTTTCCTCTATGTCTTTAAAATCTCGATTTCTAAATTTTGTTAGTACTTTCCCACTGTGGAATAGAGAAGACTTCATGTTTTTCCTGTTTTTCTTTCATAGCTGTGTCTGTTGTGTGTTAAGAAACACCACTACAGTTTATGAATTATGTGTTTTTATATATTAAGTAGAAAATCCTTTTTCATTGTGTGTGCAGGGGTCTGTAGCGTCTCCATGAACTTAGCTCTTCAGAGGGGAATCTCTCAGGATAATTTCTGGTACCAAAGGGCAAATTTGGTTTCACTTACACTGGAAAAATCAAAAAATTTCCTTGAACTCAGTGAAATTTCTGTGATCTTGTTTTTCACTTACCCTATTCACCCCATGGGAACAGGAAACCATTCCTCTTGCTCCTGTTTGCTTCCCATTGTAGAAAGCATCCAAGGGATTGCCTTCTTGGATCTATATGATAAGATGTATCAAGGAAATGAAGCAGTGTCTGAACCCAAGTCCGAATGCACTGTATTTTTTTTCCTTTATATTTCCTTTATTTTTCTGTATTCATAATTTGAATCTTTTGCAAGAAAACTCTGTTTATTCTAATTTAATTTAGAATAATTATTCTAATAATGATGTTCTTCAATCAATATTCTTTTGAGTTCATTCTAAGAGACAGATGCGCCAGTTTCTCTAAATGGTGATATCTGAAATTTTGAAGAAATCTGTCTTTTTTTTTTCCACAAAGTGAAATCATGATTGAGTCTGTTGAAAACAAATCTAAATACTTCAGTACGAGAACAGCGGGACCTAAGAATTAGGTTTGTAAAACTTCGGGTTTCTGGGCTGAGCGGGAGCAGCCCTGCAGGCTCATGAGGTGGGCGCGGTTGTACCGTGGGGCTTGCCCGTCCCCGAGCACGGGCGGTGCTTCCACACGCGGCTCTGTCCGGTTGCCGGGATGCCACCGCGCCGTGAGCCACCCTGGCTGCCGCCGTGCCGAGCCCTGACCTGGTGTGCCGGTTTGGGCACAAATCCAGGAGGAAACAACACGAGAGGGGCATCTCTCTCTCTCTCTCCTGCTTGCCAGGCAAGCAGGCCCCGGCAGCACCGCCCCCATGGGTTCGGGAAAATAATTTCTAGAGTGAAAGTGAAAAACCCTATTTATTTAACAAAAAGAGTCCCCCGCTGTCACGGGGAGAAAAGGATATTGAAACCCCCTCCCCTGTCCCCTCAAAGAGGACTGTGGATTTTAGAGTTCTTTCTGTAGGTAAAACCTGCAGTCCTGAGCTGGGCCGGGCCGGGCCAGGCAGGGTCCGACGCTCCCCCTTGGAGGGTCCCGCCGAGCAGGTCCGGAGCTGGGAGCTGGTCTCGGGTGAAAAGCAAGCCAAAAACAGTCCAAAAAGGAACAGAAGCTGCTGAGGCAGATCACAGTCCCTTCTCTGCTGAAAGCCAAAGAGACTAGAGAGCGAATGTCCTCTAACCAACAAAAGTTGTCAGAATCGGGAGAGAAAAGAATGCAAACATTCTAGTTACAAGGTCAAGCTAGCTGCTTTGAAGAGTTCTCTCGGCTTCTCTCTCCCCCCTTTGCAATTTAACGGTACGCTAGAGATCAAGCAGGCGATGGGGAATACAGTATGGTCATAGAATCACCGCAGGACACCCGGGCAGCACCACTAGATGGGGATGTTTTCTCACGTTCGCCGCCTCCTCCGGCTCTGAGGGGCTGCGTTTTCTTACTGTAAGTATATTCATTTTTGATGACTTCACAGTAAAAAGCGCAAAATGAGTTCAAGTAACTTTCATATATAAACAAGTCTCATGTGCTTGAAATATTTGCACATGGCAATGAACACAAGAATTGATGAGGTCTCGTGTCTGGTTGTTTAGACTTGGTGGAATGAACAGTGTTGTATGAGCAGGCAAAAAAGATTTAAAGAATACCTGAGACCTCTGTACTTTCGTGTAACAAAACGAATTATTACTTCTTTAGCTTTTATCACATGGTGGAAAACATCTTTTAGCAATATTTCTTATCCACAAAGCAGTTTTCAGCTCTGGAGTATTTAAACACATTCATCTCCAAGGAAAAAACTCTAAACAGGATATGGGGTGTGCAGTCACTGCCAAAGTAACAGCTTCTATTGTCTTTCTATCCTCATCAATATTCAATATAATGGCAAGGACCGGGACTGATTTAGAAACAGTTGAACAGCTAAAACAACTAAGGAGATCCTACACAAACCATTCTATGATTCCGTGATCTATGAAGACCTGCTATTCAAGTGAAGCTGGAGAAAAAACTGATCACTGATGAGTTGCAAAAACTTGTTAAAATAGATTTTAAGATGCATTTATAGTCAAAACAATGTTACTTAAAAACACAAATATTTTTTCAAGTTTAATATTTCCTACAGATATTATAATTTTTAATAAATGTTTCATGAAACAAAGATTGCTTCTCTGAATCAATTTTTTTTCAAAAATTTCATTACTGACATTTAAAACTAAGTTATGATTCCTAAAGTCATAGAATCATCACAGAATCATCATAGAATGGTTTGGATTGGAATAGACCTTAAGGATCATCTAGTTCCAACCTCCCTGCCATGGTCAAGGACACCTTCCACTTGACCAGGTAACTCCAAGACCCACCCAACCTGGCCTTGAACACTTCCAGTCATGGGGCATCCACAGCTTTTCTGGGCAATCTCTGCCAGGGCCTCATCACCCTCAAAAGGAAAAATTTCTTCCTAACCTCTAGTCTAGATCTGCCCTCTGCCAGTGTGAAGCCATTCCCCCTTTTCCTGTCACTACCTGTGATATCACCAAATGGTTGTATTTCATTTCTGAATAATTTTGCTTAAACACACAGGTTTTCACACGTATCTGCTTTCTCTTTTAATTTCTGTATCTGTGTGGGAATGATTGCAGTGCAGAGAGTTTTGTTCCCTTTGCCCCGTTCTTTGATTCTGCTGTGACTGCTGCTGCCCATGCAGCACTTGGGCAATAAATAGTGATGACAGTCTCAGACAGTCTGAAGAGGTCAGGGACACAGCCTAATTTCTAATACTTCTAGGAAAAGTTGTGCCAGGGGATGTTTAGATTAAATATTGGGGGGAAAAGTATTTACTGAAAAGGTTGTGAAGCATTGGAATAGGGTGCCCAGGGAAGTGGTGGAATCACCATCCCTGGAGATGTGACACTTAGGGACAAGGCTTAGTGGTGACCATGGGAGTGCCAAGGTAAGAGTTGGACTCAATTATCTTAAAGGTCTTTTCCAACCTAAATGATGCTATGATTCTCTGATTCTTTGCTCCTGACTAAACCAAAATTGCCCCAGTTATCTGTACAGTCACCCTGAACACCTATTCCCACTCAGATTGGCTGCAAATGCATCACAAGGGGAATGTGGGCAGACCAGGAACACAATGAAAATTCTTTTAAAATCCCAGCATAATTCATTATAAGACTGGAACTGCTTTCTTATGGCTTTGTTTTATTATGGTTTTTTTTTCTATTCACTTATCAGTGACCTAAAACGGAATTAATTTTGTGGAACAAGAATTCTCATAGGAGGTTAATGAAAGTCTTACTCCCCAAAAGCTGGTTTAGCCATCCATGTTACAGAACATATCAAACAGTAAGCAGATCCTAAAGATTTGAAGTTTCTATTTAGTAAATAGAAAGAGAAATAGACAATTATAGATAATTCATATTCTGAGTAACTATGTTTGTACCTTTGTGTTAATAGGCAGAAAACAGAAAATATGTTATTACCTCTACTCTGGGCAGTTCTTTACTATTTCTTCTAAACCACTTAACATAAATGTATATCCCAGACATGTCTGTCAGGGACTTTTCATGCCAATAATGAGAATTAAGGGTGTGTATATAACCCCAGTTGGAGAAACCATCTGCAAAATATTGATGGCTCAGAAGCAAATTGGACGCTCAGACAGTGCATCTGTTTGAATACACAGAAGAAGGCTTTATTCAGCTGCAGAGGTAAAAAGTAGTATTTTCCAATGTAGTCAGGTGATTTAGAAGCCTGCTTTTACTGACATTCAAAACCCAGAAACTCTAATTACTGGCGGGTTTTGGTTAACTTTACTTTTTGAAATTCTCTCATTCTGACAGTGACTTTTTTCTTGTATATTCTGCTGTATAAAAATTCTGAAAGAGAAAACCGAAACGGAAGAGAAACAAGAGCTATGCATTCAGTCATTTGTAATTTCTCTGAATTCAGTTAAATGCTGAACTACTAAAAAACTTACTTTTAATGTGTTGTACTAAATCAAAGATTCCTGCTGAGTCAGAAGGCATGCAGTTTATAAATCAGACTGTAAACATGGGTAAGTACATCTGGGCAATATATAAAAACTCTGGAGTTAGCACATTTGAAACAGAAGCTTTAAAAGTAAACCTTTACAAATCAGCTCTTTAAATCAAAGAGAAAACAATGATTTTTCTTGTCCTATGGACCAGGGAAAGTTACTCCCCAAGCAACTTGTGTAGATAAAGGCTCGTTAATGCAGGTTGATTATTTATGTACAGAGAAACTACAGACCAATGTTAAGCAAGAAACATAAAAACTCTAAGTACCAATCCAGAAACATTTTGACAACAAATAGTGTAACAGTTGGATAATTCAAAAGAATTTGAAGTTTGGATAGATACAAGGTAAAGCATGACCACACAGTAAAGGACAGTCTGCAAGGGGCCTTCATCTGCTATAAATTATGGAAAATTTAATTAGAGAAAAGTCATTAAGCCTAAAGTGAGCATTTCCTACCAGTTTATACAAAGCAGCTTTTAAATGCTTATTAAACTTTCAGTATCAAGACCTACACACTCATGTCTGACTGGGAAAATGTTTGTAAGTTTTTATTTAAGCATACATTTCTATGTTGAGTTAAGCTCTGGCTTTGCAGGATCTGGTATGACTTTTATTTCTTTACAGTTGAGGCAGCTTTTCAGGGACTGTGCTGGCAAATGAGGTGTTAGTGTTCAGATGGAATATAAAAGAACATTTTACACACAGCCATAACATTACTTTGTAAATGATTTTGTTCTCCAAATTTAATAATCTTTCTGGAACTCTTAGTTCCTCGAGGTCAGAAATTTCTCCTTCCGGGCTTCCAAACATTATTAGAGTTGATATCTAATGAGAACATTCATGTAGTGAATAAGGAGGAACAATGATAAAATTATATAGTTACTAATAAGTAACAGGGAAAGGCTTATTACTTTAGAAGGTTCATTTTCTTTATATTTTACAGTGAGAAGCTGGACAAAAGTGTGTCTTTTTAATTTGAATTTCACTTCCAGGATTGACTCTGTCATTCTAAGATTTGTAATGTCTGCAAGTGTATACATATCTATGTGCATACATGTGTGTATATATATATTTATATACAGCTGGCTACACCAGGCCATACATTAACAGACCAATCTGTTGAAACAACACAAACTTTCCAATTCTATTTATGTTATACATCCAACTTTATCTTCAGTGTGAATTACAGCCTTTCTGCAATTTCCAGATGTAACTTTCTTTCTTTCAAGGGTAGTAATGAACCAGGTCTAGGCTTTAAGACTGCATTTTCATCAAGGACCCGCCAAGGCTGTTCCTGTCAGAGCCCAGGCACATAATGGAGCCAGGAGGAGCCATAGGAGACCAGAGGACAGAGCACATTCATTTGAGTGTATCTGGCTGCTGCACAAACTTCCAGAGAAGATTAATTGATTCTGGAATCTGAGTGCCTTTTGGAAAATAAAAAAACCCAAACCTGCAATCCCTTCCGCTTTGATAAGAATTTTGCTACAACCAGTTCCACGTGCACAATATAAATCACATATCCACTATCCTTTTTTATTTTTTTAATCCCATTCCAACAGAGAATTCTATATCCTAGTAAGGAAGAAGAGCAAGTGTCCAAGAAACCCTTTAGAGGTTTTGCTAGTTCCCTGTTTTATATGGAAGTTTCTGAGTAGAGAATAGGCATCCATACATTAGCAACACTTTGCCCTGTGCACTCAATGCATATGAGCATATACCCAAAGCGGATGTAGTTTTATGTAGTTTTATGTAGTCAGAATTTAAGGTGTGCATTTGAACTTTATGTAGAATTTGATATGTGGATTGCATTTGAAGGCCCATCAGACAGAATTTAATGTGTGTATTCAATTATTGAGTGGTTCCATACTGTAGACATTTACTTAATTATCCTTAAACTGAAGCATGTGAAATACAGGTTTTGGAATAAAGGTAAACTGTGAAACATGAAGCTACACTTTAAAATTGTAAAACCAGAAATAGGTTGTTTTTTTTTTTTTCCCTGAGGAATTGTTATTTTCAGTCTCTGCTAAAGAACTGTATATCCTGTGTAGAAGTCACCTCTGCACAAGACTCCTGAATTGAAAAAGAATTCCCTCATGGCATATTCAGCTCATTTCTCCTCTTTGAAAACCAGGTCACAAAATATTGGCTGATTATTTCAAACTACTGATTCTTTCAACAGATTAGAAGGTGTTGAGCTATCCAGCTGATACCAAGATTTTGTCAAGATTTTGACAATTTTTGTCAATGTGTATAAAGGGAAAGACAATTGTGAATAATGAGAAAGCATTTCAAAGATAGTGCGATGGCACAAAAGTATGACACAAAATTAGTGAAATCAAATTAATACATTTTTCTAATTATGATTAGTTGGAGTATTGGGAATTCTGTATGACACCCAACATTAGGAAGCCCATTTTGGTGAACATGTATGTGCTTGTGGTTTGTTCCTTCACTTGTAGCTGACCTGCCCTCTCTGGCTAAGCTGAACAGAACTAGCTCACCCACTGGCATGCAATCAATCAGAACAAATAAATATTAAACGTTTTCTCCACAGTGCCTGGGGATTTTGCTATTCCCATAATTCATCTCTTTTTCCTTACAATTACTGTATATACATAATTCTGTGCTTTTTCTTTGGACCATGGGTTGTGTTTACTCATATCCTTAAAAATATACATAGCACAGAACATTTTCGTTCTGACAGAGGACTTTGGACCCCTTCCTCACACAAATAGTAGTGATTTCCTAACTTATTGCTACATTGCAAATTATCTTTTGGTGTCTGCATCTACTTGTGCAATTTCTCCTATGTAATATGTTACATAGTTTTTATCAAAGATGTATAAGAACTGTCTCTTTTTGTATTTGTCCTGAATTAGTACAAAACCAGATAAATTTTTACTTTTGAGTAAAAAACATTGGCAACCTCAGACAAATAAAAAATAAAAAAAATCCTTTAAATCAGGTCCTGTGTCTATGTCATTAAATGATTTATGACAAAGGGAATTAATTTCTGGAAACTGTGAACCCATTTACATTTTCTAAGCTTCCATTGTCCCACTGGAAGAGGCCTATTAATGTTCCTGTTCCTCTGAAGTCCTCTGTAACAGTCTCCAGCAGGAGTCTGAATGACTCTTCTCACACCTAGAGCAAGTCCTTCTCTCCAGCTATACTGGCTGGGCTGTTTTGTGTCCCAAAACAATGGTGGATGGGGAGTGGAAAGATGAAACCAAGACAAAGCAGAAGCATGATATAGAAACTTCACATCAGGGTGGTGAATAAAGGGCCTATCCACATTTTGGAGGAGTGTACATGAGGTGTCTGCAGCATCTTTCTTATTGAGAAACCTTTTTGTGTTTTCTTCATTATTAACAGGATCCAAATTTTTCTCTGCAGAAGTGCTCCAAGCCATGCTTTTGAACATATGAGAAAAATCACCCTTAAAAAAGACTTTGTATTTAAACCATGTGCCTCTTGTGGAGCAAAGGAACCACAAAGGACTTTTTTTGACCATAAATTGGTTTTGAACCTTAGAAAGAAGTTAATGCCAAAATTAATTGGTGCACATAAAAATTAGTATGTTAGTATGTCATCTCATGATAAGAAGATAACCTGTGAAGAACCTATACCAAAGTGTTTCTGAGGAAAAGAAAGGTTCTGCTGAAATGGTTAATTCTTCTTTTTCTCAGGATGAACAGGAATTTGAAAGAAAGGATTCTTCTCATACAGATTTGAGGAACACAGTCTGGCCTGAGATTTAAAGGATCAAGCCTAGAAAGAAGCCCCTTCCTCTCATCAGCCTTCACCCAAAAAACAGCTGCAAATTCCTAAATTCAACATCAAGGCAAAGAAAAGACATGGAAAGAAGAAAAGAAAAAAAGAACTGCATAAATCCAGTGAGAACTGCAATATACCAGAGATCTCATGTAAACATTGCTGACATTAAATTTCCACTTGTGTTATTTTATAGACTTAGCAGATATGCCAGGCAGCCAGATTTCTGAGTATTTTTCTGAGATGAACATTCAAACATTTTGAGGTCCTGCCTTCATCACCTAATATTCAAAATCTGTTGGATGCTATTGTGACCGGGCTAATGTATAATGTACCACTGGAAAAAAAATGCAGCTGAAATATGACCCAGGTTTTTCTGCTTAGTTAATTATCTTTATGAGGAGCAATCTGTTTCAATGAAAATCAGTGGGAAAGATATCACTGTATACACAGGTTAGGCCCTTCTAATAATTTATAGCAGCTGAATAAGAATACAGGGTATACAGTTCCTATCAATTTTGGAAGCTGATATAAGATAGAGTGTAATGTATTATAATGGAACAAGACACAAAAAGATACTTAATATGCTAATTTTTTCCCTTTCTCTTCAGCCAGGAGAAGCTGCCAAGAATAAATGGTGGAGAACCTTAGACATTCAGGTTTCTGAAAGTATATAGTTTTGAAAGAACGCTTGTAACAGCTAAAGGGAAAGCAACCAGACAAACTCCCCACAGTGGCATAGTGATAGTGGCAAACGCGGGTGAAACATAATTTTATTTAGTCATCAGTCGTCCTGAAAGTCTTGTCTTCCGAAATGAAGCTTTTACTCCTCAAAATGTCAATAGACTAAGGTGCTTTTCATGAATGCACCTACATTGTCAGTTGCATCTGACATTTATGTGGTGCCAGACATCATAATGTTGAGATGTGACAGCTTAAGCAGGCATAAAAATTTTCATGATTTTGATTTTCATAATTGCTTATCCAGACGTGTGCAGTGGGGAAGAATGGAGGATGATCAAAACCTGTTCACTCTAAATGGGCTTACATGGGAGATAGAATGCTGGGTGGTGGTGCTCATTTTGTACTGCATTTTTATAAAAACCATCTTTTTTGGTGGGTCTACTGCCAAAATTTGAAAGATATAATTTCTACGGGCCAAGTTCTGGTCTGTTACTAAGCAGGGGAAGTTTAGACATCAGAGCTACAGAAGAAGCTGTGCAAGAGTAGGAATTGAGTAGGGAGCCAGGGTGGGACCGTATAGACAGTGACTTGCCTATCATCTCAGAAACTAAAGTAGGTGTCTTCTGAGTCTGAATACGGTCTTACAATTTTTGGTGTGTTTTGTTATCTCGGAATCAAGAACAGGCTAAATCTGTTTCAATTTATTAATGATGCTAAAGGACACTGAACTTAACTGGATGGGATACAGCATGAAAAAGTATGGGAGGACAAAATGCAACAGAGTGATGCATATACTATATAATATATATTTCTTTTTAATAGGGATGAAGAAATCTCAGGAGATGTGGATAAATATCACTAAAAAGTTTAGATTGTTATCCTGATCTTATCTGAATCTTAAGACTGAGCTGGAAATCTCACAAGAATGGACTTTCTCACAGTATTTCAGAAAGTTCCAGACATCATAAATACTCATGGTATTTCAACAATTCTTGTTTCAGCCCTGGCTTTAGCCTGGTGGTATAAAGAGACACAATGTGAAAATTAAGGGGAGGGTGGGAAGGAAATGTAAGCTTTTAAATATTAAGAGTTCTAACATATATAGCTAAGGGAAGCAGTGGCTGAAGAGTCCACTCCAAGGATGAGCATAGTTAAAGAAAGAGAAGTTATTTAGTAGAGTAATAAAAGCCTGAAACCCAACCAAACCAAAACAAAAAAAAAAAGGCTAATGTAAAATTTGAGAGGAAGATGAGTGAAAGGAAAATAACTTCCTGATAACATTTTCTGTTCAGTAAAAGAGTTGTGTCCCAAACGAAATAGCAAAGGTTCTATAGGTTAGGATTTTCAGGGCATAGACTCAAATCCTTTGAAGATAACAATGATCCCATGATATGTAAATACAATACATAGTGGTTTCTGAGCATAATCGGTGTGGCTTAGTACTAGAGAAACTGGACAGATGGCTTCCTTTAGAACAGACATATTGCATATTTCTTCCACAACTTTTAGCAAGGAAAGGTGTGGTTTTAATGGTTTCCATTCTCACCCTTGCCTGGAGTCACTGACAGCTCTTTCGAGCTGAGGGTTACTGTATTGAGTTCTAGGGGAATATGGTTACCTAATTAATAGGTTCTAGTTAGAAACTGAATAACATTTGAGCATAAGAAAGGTGGAAAGAGCATTTTCCCAAACTTTTAACACAGAATAACTTGAACAAGCTTCAGGAGCAGAGATTTTGAGGCGCTTAGTTTAAGGCCTCTTAAATACTGTCCTTTGACCTCTGCTCTGATCTGTGATTTGTGATCCTCTAATCCCGTGGAGGAGAAGAGACCAGCAGTATTTACACTGCCATCCAGAAGAGCTCAGACCTAGATGGGTCTGGGTTTGCCGACACGAATGGATGCAATATTTATCATTAAAATGATGCAGATGTCTGTAAATATTGGTGGAAACATATGCTTTTCTTGAGTCTTTGAAAAGCTAATTTCTGATCAGTTAATTGTGTGAGAGAAGCAAACAATTTCAGTAGTTTATTTCCTTCACCCTTTTGAAGATCCTGTAGGTAGGTAAGAGCTCAACAGCACATGTGTTTGTGTTATCCAAGGATATTCATCCAGTTAAAGGCATAGCTGACTGGCAGCCGATTTACTGTTCTTGTTTCTCCATCACGCAACTCAACTCTATCTCATCATAAGTCAAGTGAATTGCTCGTGGTGTGCTCGGCAGATGAATCAGCACCAATGATCTTGCAGCTGGTTTGTATTTGATATACAGGTACAGCATGTTTGTATGTAATTGCTAGCCAGCCAGCCAACAACGGATTTTTGGCTGGGTCCTCAGACAGATGTTTTACAGTCAGATAGTGGTCATCATAAATTTAGCTGTCCACATTGCCTTCCAGGTCATTCTTATCTGCCATGTATAACTAGGAGGGGCAGAGATATCCTTGAGATACTCACCTACTGTGAAGATGGTCGTATGATTTGTAAAGTAACAATGCAAGGAGCCGCATTGAAAAAGGCTCTGTGTCCTGTATCATACCCTGCTGGAACTTTAGCACTCAGAAGATACGGTAGGTGATGGCTAATAAACATAGAAATAAGTGTTTCCCTTTAAACACTCATCCCATTCCAAAGAATGATCTACTTGCACACTAAGTAAAACCCCATTTTTTTTAAAGAAAAGCATCTTCTTGATAAATCTGATAATAATCTAATTCTCATCAAGGTTACATAGTGAATATAATGGAATAGCCTAGACTAACAAAAGCTTGGATAGATTATACTGCCAATTTTATGTTGTTCTATAATTGTACTATATTTTCTGTTCTCGGAGAGAGAACCTAGAGTAACACAGAAGTAGATTTTTCCCACATATCTTTAAATATCTAAAAGCAGTACATGTATTCTAGATTAGAAATTGAATTCCTTTTCTATAATACACAAAAAGAGAAAAGAACTTTTAAAGTGAGTTTCACCCCATCTATACCAGACATTTCCTGTATATGAGATATATGGAAATGTCCAGAGGTGGCTACATCTCCATTCACAGATATAATTTAGGTAGAAGTTGAGCTTAGGGAAAGCAGCAAATATTTCAAGTATCTAAGGATGCCCATCAAGTGTCTTTCAGCACAGTGCCTAACTCAGCAGGAGAAGAGAATGGATGTCTCAGAGCACTTGTCTGTTAAGCTTCATACAACCGTCAGGTTTGTTCTGCCTCTTTGTCACTGTAGGTTTTCACCGACTTAAAGTAATGGTATTGCTGCCGCACAGAAGTGGAGTCACAGAACAATAAATATAAATCACACTCCTACTGTTCAAAACCAAAGATGTATTGAGGTCTTTCCCTATATATATTCTCTTTAAAACAACTTCTTGTGTTTCTTGATTTTGCAAATAACTTATAGAATAACAAGAATCATACCTTTGTGACTTATATTCTGCCACAATAAATCCTCATACTTCTGGTATTCCTGTCCTTCCCAGTAACTGATTTCCCTGAAGATGAAATGGTATAACTTGTGTAGACCATTTTTCCAATTTGTCGCATGCAAAACTTTTTGGACTATCAAGGTCAGAAGGACAGAAACATATAATTTCTGTACATTAAGGTTCCTTTCAACCCAAATCACTCTATGGTTCTATATTTCCCACAGTGCTACAGATCACTACCAGTATTTGCAAACAGGAATTGTTTGTTAGGAGCTAAAGTAAACTTCAGATTGATGCTCATTCTCCGGCAGCAGGTCATTTTTACCTTGCTTTTTATTAAACCTTTCAGACAGAATTTTTGTCTTTCTTCCTTCTATTGTATATTTGGAAATCTGGCAGCAATTGGAAAGACTTCCAAATGGAACGTGATAGTCATGCAATCAACCATTAAAGCACTGCTTAGCATATCTGTGGGAGCAAGAGCATGACCCTGTATTCGTTGGCCTGTTTTAGATCATGAATCACTTGGCTGTGCAACATTTCAGAGAAGTTCAAAGTAGCTTTTACTGAGGGTTGTTGCATCAGAGTAATGCAAACTGGTTGAGAAACAAATATTGCATTATTTATTGTTAAAAATGTTAAAAGGACATGTGTAATGTATACCTCTAAATCTGTAAAATAAGAGACATATATTTATCTTTAAAAGGTAAAAATGTGAAATTAAAAATGCTTCATATCTCATTAATTTAGACATTACCTTTATTCATGTTGTAAATTCATTACCCTTGGGCGTAAGGCAAGGGAGCCCTCAGAAATTCCTAATCCTGTAGCACCAATATAGTGATGACATAAATATCAATGCACCTACATGAATTCCTGAAACGGGACTGGTAGTAAAGGATTATCTGTGACCCTCTACAAATCAGTTTTGACTTGTACTGAAAATGAATGTCTGGAATTTTGCATTTCTTCTACTGATACGGTACATCTTATTTATATACTTCATTATAGAACACTGTAATTCCTATAGAAAATGAAACTTCAGAAAAACAGCAGCAGCCAGTAAAATCCAGAAAGGAAAACCAATTAATTTAAATTATATGGCTCTATAACTGTAACTACAGCATTTTAGTGGGCAGGCTTCCAGTTTGGAAGGCAGGTCAGAATGCTTTTTGCAGGGATTTGGTTTTATTGGTACAAGAATACAGCCACGTCTCAATGCAACTAATGCCAGCCCACCATTTTGCCACAATCAAGGTAAGACATATCTGATTTACTACTAAATGGTATGCAAAAGGTTACCAGACCATTTTTATTTGCCTAACAGTCAGTACCCTGTCTTTAATGCCCACTTTTACTCCAGGGTTGTGTGTATATTTTAGTTAATCCAAGTAAAAAATTAGTAATTTTTAGCATGGAAGACAAGACCTGAATTATTGTTTGAAAACTACATTAAATAGCTATTAATGTACTTATTTCTTAGCATTGTCTAAGTAGTCTAAGCAAAAGTCTCATCAAGAAGCAAATGCTGCAATAGTCTGACTGCACAATATGACTACTGTTACAGTAGTTTAAACGGAATTCCTGTAGGTCAAAGTTTCCTCCAGTACCTCTGGTTTTTTCATGTTATAATTTCAACAATATACCTTAAGAGACTTTTTTTAAAAACCATCCTCATGGACCAATTCATCTGCAATTTGCTATACTTGGTAGCTTTAAAAGCCCCCATATGTTTAAGCTGTAAGAAAAAAAAGTTCTGGACACATCAATAAAAAGGTAATATAATTCAAAACAGCTGCATGTAACATGCCATTACACAAACTGATACCACATTTTACCCCCGTTTTGTGTTATTATCCTACATTAATCTTCAATTCTGACTGTAGATGTTTTATCCCAAGAGCAAATAAAGAGTAAAATTAATTGTATTAGAGAATAAAGCTACTTCTAACTATATAAAAACAACACAACTGCTGTACTATTATTTTATGAAATCTTATTATTTGCATTCTAAAATACTGTACTGGTGTTGGAAGTATGTTATACAATAAATATTATGATTGTATATTTACATTTAAATGTCATTATTTATGTTGTGTGATGATGCATCAGTTATAGAGCTAGGAAAAACATTGTCTGTAAATCATTTCAATCAAATATTTGGTGTTCAAAAGATTGATGTTAGCCATTCGAATTATAGGATCTTTCCTAAATTATTAGCTCTTAAAAGTGATGTCTCTCTGAAATCTGAGCTATGATTTGTTCAAAGTTATGGGTTAATTACTTGACTTAAGGAGAGTACTATTTTAACTTTTTGATTTGTCTTTTCCATGATTATTCAACCACAAAATTGTACACTATGTCTTTAGGAAAGACCTCTTCATGTTCCCATGCAAATCATCTGCACAATTACTATTGGCTTCAGTGCTTCAGAATTATACCAATTTAATCCCCAAACGAAATTTTTCTCTTGAACAAATGAACTGTGGCTTCTGGACTGAAACAGATCTTTGACTGCACAAATATTCAAGAACAGTGAATTAAAAAAGCTCTAACAGTCTGAATTTATTTCTGTAGCTGATCACAAACTTTTCTTATAGAAGTAATTTGAATTGTTTCTATAGCTAATTATCACATCAAAGGAGGAGCTGACTATTCAATACAACCACATTTTTATGGCAAGCTTAAGTTTTAATCACTGGATTTCTTTAGATCAGCATCCCCTTATGATGGCAATGATGAGCACTCAAACATGCAATTTGCTCATGAAGGTAGAATTTCTTATATTTACTCATTTTGCTGGATCTGGTGAGCTTTATTAGGAGGTGGCATATCTGTCCCTTGAGGAGCCACAGTGCAAAGTTGGTGAGGGACTCTCTTTCAAGAAACTGTACTAATTGGAGACCAAGTTATTCTGCTGCCAGCTCAATCTTCCATTTAGACATTCCCTCTCAGCAGAACCTCTCACAGCTCCCATGAACATCACAGCGGGCTTGGCTTAACCATAAGGACTTCGTATAATCCCTGCTCTGGGCTAGAGCTTGTATCCCTCAAGCCCTGTGTCTCATGAGGTATCCTGACAGTGCACCAGGTTTCCTCCTGGATGGTGATCCCACATCAGACACAGGGAGAAAGGTGAGATATTGTGCCAAATCTGGATTTTGCCTCCATCCACATCCCCAGCTGAGAGCGATACCCACCTTTCTTCCGTCTCTAACCCAACTGCAAATCTCCTTTCTGCTGAAACACAGGCATATGGTCTCAGCATGAACCGAGCTGTAAATGTCCTTGAGATGCAGCATGGACTTGAGGATGATTTGTATATTATCCCACAGAGGTCTGTGAGCAAAAGGCTCAATATTTCTCTGCTCCCCTCATCTCCACTGATATCAAGGAAATGTTTCTACCTCCATTGCCCAACTAAACATGGCAGTACAAGTATTCATTCTGCCAAATATTTGGTTATATGCCAGAAGGAAAACTACTCGTACCTGAAAGACTTTTTGCAAAAGACCGTGTGCTGATTTTTGCTATAACACTAAATAATGAAATTAAATAAATATTTACTTTTCAAAAAACAAGACCCCAATCCATTTAAATAAATGTATATTTTTCCTCTAAAAGTTGTATTTAATATTTGGGGTGGAAAGATTTTATGCACATCTGTATATAACAAACACTTAAGGAAAAGAGTCCAGCAACTTTAAATCATAGTACAGACAAACCTTGCACTCAAATTAATCACACACTGGCACAGAGACACATCCTTTTGTTCTCTGCTCTCACATTCCAATATGGATCCTGTATGGATTTTGCTCACAAGAAATATTAAAGCTGTAAACTTTTTTTCCCCTCCACATTCCTACAGCCCCATAAATAGGGTGGCAAGTAAAAGAAGTGTATGTCAGAAATAGTCCAGCTGTTCCCCATGCTCAGTGCTCATTCCTTTTCCAACACACTCTTCACCCAGTTCTCTTTATTCAAGGCATGCAATAAAAATAACAGCTAAAGTGAAGAAAATTTCTCACAGAGACTTACATGCCTTCAGCTTACACTCTTCTTAGTGCTACAGCCTCCCACAGCCCTTTCCTACTCCGTCTGTGAAATGCTCACTGTACTAGTGTGTGAAGATCTACCCTCTTTCAAACACTGCCCAGCTGCCAGTCTGTCTTCTGGCCCTCATGACCCACTGAGGTCTGGTTTTAAGTGTTCAGCTGCTCTTGCCAACGCTGTTCACATCTTTTTAACTCAGTTAGATCTGTGATCCTTCCAGCCTTGGTTTCCCACACCCTTGCTAAGTGTTTTCTACCTGTCAGCCCCCGTTTTTCCGCCTGCCTCCTCTTCCTCAGCATTTATTCAAAATGAAAGATGCTCAAAAGGAGGAGTGCCAGCTGACAAATATTTATTTAAAATTCACACAGAGAGAGGTTTAACCTAAACTTCTGCTTCCTAAGGTGTCTGTCTTCCATTTCTACACACTTTTGAAAGAGTCCCAGTGAAGCACATGAGTACTCTGCTCTTGAATGTCCCAGCTTACAGTTCTTTTTCATCCTTGGTAAGGATGAGACTCACAAGCTCAGGTCACACATTTCTACATGGAGTAACTTGTGTAGTTATTGACCAACATGAGGGGGAAAGACAGATGGGGAAACACAGTAAATACAAAAAAGGGGCTAGATCTTTCAATGCCAGATTTCTGGACAGGTCTCCTGTACTCTGGCAGTTTGTAGACACCCAGGCAGCTGGTGCAGTCTGCCAGGCTCTGCTGAACAAACTCTCTGCCTGGTCCAGATGCTGCACCTCTCTGCTTCTTCAGGAATCTGCTCTCAGGAAACACATATACATGGATTTATCCTGTGGATTCCTTTCATGAGCCAAAGCTATAAAGATTCTCTCCCTTGAAGGAAGCCCGAAGGCCTGGCCTGGAATAAGAGCTGACCAGGATCCAAGGATGTGACTCAAGCTATCAGGAGAAGCAGAGGCTCCTCCTCAGGTCTGTGTGTGGTAGAAATGGTGGAGGGAGAGATTTTGCAGCTAAAAGCTATTCTTAGATCACTCAGTCAGAGGCAAAACTATGACTTGTTAAGTGACAACTTCTTGTCCCAGCAACTGTGAAAGCTGTTGCAGCTGTCCAAGACAAACACTTTGCTTCCCTGGCTTCTCTAGACTGTGGGCAAAGAACAGAATCCAGTGGCCAGCTTTGGAAGACCTGTATTCACAGTGGTACTTCAGAATCCACTGGCAGCCCTAAACAGAGTTTTAATTTAGGGATACAACAGGGACCGAAGTGGCAGCTGCCCCAGCCCTCAGCTCATTCTTCCATTACAAATCCTGTCCATTGCTAGGCATCACAGAAGCCCATTGAACTGAGACCTCCAGCACAGATTTTACAGCCTGATCTAATAGTTTATGCTGACTTTAATTTAAGATTTATGTCTGTCTGTCGGGATAGTTCAGGCAACTGACATGAATAAAATAACCCAAACAATAAACATACTACTCCTTAAAATATATGTCCAAAAGAAGAGCAAGTATAGGGAGTTTTTCTAAACTTTTTCCTCAGACACATGCTTGCCAAGAGGTGCTCCTGTTGCTTGGCATCTACTCTGCCTTTGAACCAGCCCACTGAATGAGCTGGATTTGAAATGCTCCGGAGGAGTCCTTGAAGGCGTCTTCCGAGGGATATGAGAGACAAAGTATGAAAAAGAGTAGACAAATCCCAAATATTCTGCACCCAGTTTGCTTCAAGTATCAGCGACAATGTCATCATGTTCCTCTCAAGGCCTCATGATTAAGTCATTCCCATAGCCTTTATCCTCTGGAAAGTCAAGGAGAAACCACCTGAAGTCTGTAATTCTCCAGCAAGTCAACCAAACAGCACTTCACCTATAAATGAATCTGTTTGGAATAAGACATCATTAATGTTGATACAAAACTTTAAGATGACCAGAGGGACTATTCTTGATCTAAAGAGAGAATGAGGGGAGGGGAAGACCAAGGAGAGACAACCTCAAGGGTGTCTGTCTGGCAAAGTAATGGTCTTTCAGAGACACTGTTTCCTTAGCCCCTCAGGTATCATGTATGTTATGTTACACAACAATCTGAAAAGCAGTTATGTCCCAACGCAGTATAGAGATGAAGATGCAGAGTATTTCTGTGTTGTGTGTCAGTCCTCCTTACTCCTGAGGCTTCACACCTACTATTAGTGTTATTAGTGCAGTCCTTGATACTTCATTTTATAAAAGAGAGGGAGAAATAAAACCCACTATGGGATAATAGTACAGATAATACTATAAAGTAATCACAGAAAATGTGGAAGACTGAGCAGACAGCTTAATGCTGTATGGGGCTGTGTACATGGCTGCAGTGCTCCTTGGGTAAGGGACTCATGTATGTGGTCCTTCCAAGCTGCATTTTGGTGGTATGCCAAGGGGGTGCATAAGGAGCCAGAAGATCTTGATTCTTCTGCCTAACTTTTCCATTTGCCTTAAACTAAGCTCAGTGTTTCCCTCAAATGCTCATTGTGCCAGGGTAAGTTAGGAAGGCAGTGATCATGGCCCCCCAGTGCTGCACGCAGGTACTAAACTAGAACAGACCTCTTTCCTCCGCCAGGTCGATGTTCTCCAGCCTTGAGGCCAGCTGGCACCATCCTGCCACAGCCATGCTCTTAAACATGCTGTCCAAAGAGAGTGGCTGCATCCAAACTGCTTATGCAGGATTCTTTCTGGGCCAGGTTTAAGTCCCACACAATGTCCAGGAATTTTTATGGAAAACTTAGTTGACTTGAAACAAAATGTTTCTGAAAATTTAACCATATGGGTGAATGATGATGAGGCACCATGCTCCTAATTTGGCAAAGTCAACATGAACTGGTGCTGGGATCACAGTGGTGTGTTAGTGCTCACTTATTCTCCCAGCTCTCCCACGGAGCAGAGAAATACTGTTCAACCATTTTTGTAATTAGGGCCTGAGGCCAAGAAGCCAGGATTGATGTACACAAACATATTGATGGAAGGAACAGCCCTTGTTTTGCTTCTTATTATGCTATTTATTCTCTGAAGGGCCCTACATCCCTTTCATTTTGAGAAGAAACAATTTAAAAGTTTTTCTCATGACTATCATTTCTGCAGTGCTACTGAGAGATCAGCCTTCATTCCCACCAACGTATTCATGACTTCTCACATCTCATGTGTGCAATATCTCACTTAAAATCTCTTTGTAATCCTTCAAATTTCTCTGTGAACCTGTCCTCCACTGACAAGCAATGTCAGTGTTAAATAGGAAAGCAATGTATTGAGATATTTCTTGTCCCTGATACATATTATCCTTCATCTCGAGAGTGCTTGTTGTCATGGACATCATGGATATTTTTTCAAGGATCAGTGAACTCTTTTTGTTCTACACAGCACTTAGATTAAGGCAGGTTATATGTCTATGACAATAATATTTCCAAACAATAGTGCAAAATATATTAATTTGATGTCATTTTTATATTGGTTGTTCACTCAAAAAAGCATAGCATATCATATTTACAGACCAAACTTTTCTTTAAAATACCTGTTGTTTTTGATGTTGTTGTTATATTTTACTTTGTTTACAATTATTAAACTCTTCTTATCTCAAGCCATAAATTTTATTTTTAATTCTCCATCCCACTGAACTGGGGTGGAAGTGAGCAAGCTGCTGTGTGATCCTTAGTTGCCATCAGGGCTAAAAACAAAACAGTCTTGTATGAAAGGCACAAAAAGGAAAAGGAGAAATAAAAACACACAAAAGGTTAGAAATTATGAGAAAGCACAGAAAGAAAATTCTCTTTCCACATTAGCATTGTTCATTACTCTTCATAGTTTGTCTTTTTCTAAGATACTCAAAGTTACAATAAGAAAGGTCATATATATTCCTTTCTCTGCAGCTCATTTGTATTTTTCATGTATATCCAAGACAGTCATTTCTGAATGTAAAATTGAAAATACACACTTTTCGCTCTTAGAGGTTACTGGGAGTTTAACATAGCGTAAAATAGAAAAAACAACTCTAGCTCATGTTCTGTTCACCTCACTCCACCCTCTCAAAAGAAAAAAAAGTATCAGGATAAAGAAAGTTTAGTTTGACATCTCAGCTGGTTTGTTATTGCCTATTTTAAATTTGGGGGAAAACGCTGAATTCACAGGCTTTGATAAAACAGTCATTTATTTCCCTGTCAGATATAATGAAAGTCAAATGAAACAGTCAGTTACAAACATACACAAAAGTATGCTCTAAAGCTCAACATGAGCACTCACATCAGAGACAGTCTGAATAGCAGCAAAGTCACGTAAAGCTATTGGAAAAAGTACTTTAATTTACAACAGATTTTTGTTTTCACCAACAGCTGAGGACATATCAGTGATTAACTTACAGACTGGATGCTCTTGGGTCTGAAGAACTTCAAACTTGTTGAAGTATCTGGAAAACATGTCAGATACTACCTGCCCTCTCATTCCCTGAAGGATCTGGCCAACTACACATTGTGGTTGCATTAAAAACATTGAAACTTCCTGAATGAGCCCAAGAGCTCGCTCCTGACAGCGTAGTCAAGGCAAGAGAGTACAAGTGCGGAATAGCAAATGTCCTGTCTGAACTTTGTTTTGATAAAGAGAAAAAGGTTGCACACAGAAAACCAGCCAATTTACTGTTTCGTAATTTTTCTTCATAAGTATTCAGTATTCAAACTATTGGCAAACTCACAGTAATGGTGAACACTAACTGAACTACATAATAATAATAATAATAATAATAATAATAATAATAATAATAATAATGGGAATACTGGAATTGTTGTAGGACACTGTGTATCCATGCAGCCCACATAATGTGATGACAGCCATTTTAGGA
Source organism: Callaeas wilsoni (assembly GCA_013398955.1). Lineage (NCBI taxonomy): Eukaryota > Metazoa > Chordata > Aves > Passeriformes > Callaeidae > Callaeas > Callaeas wilsoni. Next base: position 198,147 of record VWPU01006684.1, read on the forward strand.
TATGTATAGGTATCTGTGGCTTTATATCTAACATGTATGTATGTGTACATATATATGTGGATGCATGTGGCAGAATCTTCCACCAGCCATGAAATGAAAAAAATTGAATGCAAACGTTTAAATACCATATAATGAACAAATCTAGTATTTGACAACCAGTATCTTAATGTTTAATTAAAACATTCCTTAAAGTGCTCTTTTTCCTTTTTTTTTTTTTTAAACCACTGATCTGTTTAAGGAAAACCACTCAACATTTCCATTTGGATGCAACTTCATTATGCAGCCCTAATCTTTTCTGTTGGCCAATATAATCCAAAATGACTTGTGAGAAAGGCTCAAAATACTCCTTAGGCAGAGCAACAAAAGCCCCAAGATTGAAGAAGATTTCACTGATAATAGCATCTTTGGTATTTGGTAATGAAAAAAAATCTGAGGCATAAATCACTGACTTTGTCAACATCTAGTACAGCCTGATGATGGCAAGAAAAGATAAAAGCTCTGATAAATGTTTTGTTATTTATAAATGCAGTAGGCATGGTTAGCAGTTCTTTAATTAAAGATTTACTGCTCTCAGTCCCAAGCCTCTTGCCCTTCTCTCCAGAGATGCAGATGCATCTGAAACCCATATAAAGTCAAACATCCCTGCCTGGTTTTAAATTTAACATTGCTGCGTAATCAGGCTGTTGGTCTTCATCAGATAGGGGGTTACATCTGCATTTTCCAAGCCTTTAGTTAAAACAACAGTATAGTGATGAAGCTTCCTTAATTACAAAGAATCAGTACCCATTAAAATTGCTATATTTAGAACTGGGCAAAATGTTAGAAACAATTACTGTCCTAAATTGCTTATTATAAATAGCAGAGTCTAATTTCTTTCCAGATAGATGGTAAACCACAAGCAACTGTAATTATCATCATAAAGCACCCTCAGAAAGGGGTAAATCTTATTGTTTGGTACTGAAGATCTGGGAAGGAAGATCACATTCTGAGTTCTGCCATTCATTTCCTGTGTGACTACAGACATGTGATTTCACCTTGTCCCTGAGACAAATGCAATTTGTCAGTAGTAGTTCATCAGTGTGAAGTGCCAGGGGATAAGGACTGCAGAGTATCTGAGACCTCTGGGTCTCACACAGAGGTGGCTCCTTTGGAGCTGGTGCAGCCAGAGGCCTCTGAGCAGTGCTCAAGAGTGTTCCCCCACTGCAGTCAAAGCTATTGAGATCTTTCTCAGAAAGCCTGCAGGTTTCTTCTGGAAGCTCAAAAATCATCCTACTAGATTTCCAGTTATCCAGAAACAGATGTCAGGAAGACCTGCAAGCATTTAAGGTCCCATTTGCCACTCCTGGCAATTAAGAATTTTCATTAAGGATTTCACCCACAGCACAATACATGTCCAACCCTGCGCACCAGTAGGAGCTTTGCAGTGATTCCAACTTTCTAGTAGTGCAACACATCAAACACCTTGAACACAATTGCTCCGAGGGTAGACAGAGCAGTTTCTAGTGGCCAAGGCATTGCAGATACCCCAACACAAAACCTGTTGCTTGAGATAGCCCATAGCAAATCCGCCTCTCAGCTCAAAACAGACACTTGCCATGGATCTAGCTGGTGTCATTTCATCTTATCCTGGTTTTAAAAAAGTCTTGCCACAGGAGGAATTGCTCCTTTTCACTGTTTCCTGCCTTACCTTTCTCTTCAGAAATGGTTGCCACTTACCGTGCTCAGAGCACGAGTCATAACATTTCCCCTTGAAGGATGATCTTCAGCTGAAGCTTCCTCTTTCCCTCCTTTGAGGGATCATAGGGCTTCTCAGTTCACAGCAGGAGTCAGAATCGATTTTAGAAGTTGCTTAAATAGTTGATTCCTCTTTTCAAAAGACAAGCTGTCAGCCTCTTAATACACAGATATTAACAGGTCCTGGTGGGATGCGTGACCAGTATGTTCTCATTTCCTGCCCACCATGGCCAAGGGAATATATTAAAGTTAAAGGCTCTACTAGAGAGTAGTTGCAACACTGTATAGTAGAATCACAAAATCATGGAGTGCTTTGTGTTGAATCACCCAGTTCCAACCCCTCTGCCATGGACAGGTTGCTCAAAGCCCCATCCAAGATGGCCTTGAACACTGCCAGGCTTGGGGCATTCCCAAATGCTCTGAGCAACCTGTTTCAGTGCCTCAGGACCCTCTCAGTAAAGAATGTCTTCCTAAAAGTACTCAAACTAGAGAAATATTTTTCTATAGTAAGATAAAAACATATGTTTTACACATATGCATTGCATAACCTATATAACAAAATATATATTAATATATTAAGTAAACTTAATCCTATCTCTAAATCAAAGTGTCTTAATTTCAAACAAAATCCTGTCCAAAGTGTCAGTGCTGCTCTCCAAGCAGAAAGGCATTTGGATTTCAATCCAACACTGTTCTGTGGTATTGATCTATTGAGTTGCGCAGGAGAAATTCAGGAACTAAGACATTTACTTGATATAAATTGTGTGCTTCAGACATGTCAAAATGTAGAAACTGCCCCAGAAAGATGTTGTGTGGAAGTGCATTGGTTTGAAGGGGATTGGGGGGACTAAGCGGAAAAGAAGGATATTTTTCTCCAACTAAATTATTTGGCTAGTTTGCAAAAACTGTTTATGGTTAGCAATGTAGCAAAAGGGTAACCATGCCAACACATTAAATGTTGTTGTAAATGTGACAGAAATTATCTGTCATTGTAGCCAGTAAAAATTACATTTTAATTTCTTAATCTACTCAATATGGTAGAAAATGAATATTCTAATTGGAAAAGTAAAGTGTAAAAGACAAGATAAAGAGTGACACTTTGAAGCTGTCTTCAGCTGTTCCTGAGAGTCCTGTCACCATGCTTGCCGCAGTCAATGCTGGAATAACCCAGAAAAGCTGTGTTATGATGTTAGCAACAAAGCATGCTCTGATGCCTAAGAAAACTTCTGCCTCTCCGAAACAATTTTTGCAATACTGTTCAGAAATCAACTAATGAAGGGTAACAATTACCAAATAGGACTTGACTAACTTCAGCTTAATTTGATGGTCAACACCATGATCACTCTGGTCTCAGAAGTTTTGCTCAGTGTTACGGTTTAACTCATGGGTTGAGGTAAAGATAGTTTAATAGCAAAAGCCACACACCCAAGCAATTAAAACCAGAAAACTTATTCACTGCTTTCCAAGGTCAGGCAGGTGTTCAGCCATCTCCAGGACAGCAGGGACTCATCACACCTAACAGTGACTTGGGAAGAAAAACTCCATCAATCCAAACATCCCCTCTTCCTCCTCCTTGCCCCCACTTCATATACTGAGTATGATGCCCATGGTGTGGAATATCCCTTTGGTCAGTTTGGGTCACCTGTCCCGGCTATGTCTCCTCCCAACCTGCCATGTACCCCCAACTTCCTCGCCAGCGTGGCAGTACAAAAGGCAGAAAAGGCCTTGGCCCTGTGAAAGCCGTGCTCAATAATAACAAAAACATCTCTATATTATCAACTGTCTTGGGGTGATTCTATGACCATACTGGATTCCCCATCGCCTGCTTGATTTCTAGTGGAACTTTAAATTGCAAAGGGGGGAGAGAGAAGCCGAGAGAACTCTTCAACGCGGCCAGCTTGACCTTGCAACTAGAATGTTTAGCATACTTTCCTCTCCCGATTCTGACAACATTTGGATGGTTAGAGGATTTTTGCTCTCTAGTCTCTTCGGCTTTCAGCGGAGAAGGGACTGTGATCTGCCTCAGCGGCTTCTTTTCCTTTTTGGACTGTTTTTGGCTTGCTTTTCATCTGAGACCTGCTGTCATCTCCGGACCTGCTCGGCGGGACCCTCCAAGGGGGATCGGCGGACCCTGCCTGGCCCGGCCCAGCCCAGCTCAGGACTGCAGGTTTGACCTACAGAAAGAACTCTAAAATCCACAGTCCTCTTTTAGGGGACAGGGGAGGGGGTTTCAATATTCTTTTTTCCCGTGACAGCAGGGGCCTCTGTTCTGTTAAATAAATAGTTTTTTTTCACTTTCGCTCTAGAAATTATTTTTCCCGAACCTGTGGGGGAGGTGCTGCCGCGGCCTGCTTGCCTGGCAGGCAGGAGAGAGAGAGAGAGAGAGACGCCCCTCTCGGGTTGTTTCCTCCTGGATTTGTGTCCAAACCGGCACATCAACCTTGTGCTCCAAAATACAGCCCCATACCAGCCACTGTGAAGAAAATTAACTCTACCCCAGGCAAAACCAGCGCACTCAGATAAGTCATGACCAAGCCAGTAAGACTTTTCTATGAAATTCTGAAATGCAGATCTTTCCTGCCTTCCCTGAGGAGCTGGAGAGCTCAGTCTCATTCTTCATTAAATTTCAATTCTGGGGCCTGAAGCTGTGACTTTTTAATTAACTGCTAGAGTATCTAGATTGGTTCCTTTGCCATCAGGAAGATCTCTTCAGGTTTTCCCTAAAACAATATCTTGATGGACCTAGGTTTTCCTTTAATTAGAAAACTAACTAAATCCTTTTTAAAAAGTTTTATTCCTAGATTAGAATGTTCTTCGTATCTTTAATGCACACAGAATTATTTCCTGTGTCAGGACTTGTTTGGGCTGATTTCTGTGGTGGTAAATGTCAACAGCTGAGCTCAGATTCAGCAGAACTGACACCTTCTAGCAGCAAGAGGGGAGAAAACAAAGAAATCTGGAATTAGCTGGGATTGAACAATTATCTGTTCCACTGCACTTGAACCAGTTTTGTTTGCTGTAGGACTGTTGGTTATGAATCTTCATTCTGCCTCCTGAACACACTCTAGACAAATGCAAATGTCAAATTTGTTTCCACCTCTGGTATTTTCGTTAAGACCTGGTGTACTTTGGCACAGGTGTCTATGGCCACTATGTGGTCGTAGAAGTCTGATGGCTCAATGTCTCCAAGAATCCCAAATTCAGCTCCTTGTAAACCAGGTTTCTACCAGAATCACCCACGAAGGGTGTTTCCACGTGGGTTATCACTTTAGCACAGACAGTGGGATTATCAACAAATACATCTGTTTTAGGAGTATGGTCTGAATGATGAACTTGCCACTCTTCCCTCTCTCACCGATACCTCGTTATCTGTGGTTGAAAGGCAAAAGACCACCAGGACATCCTGTATACTCTCATGCAGTATTGCCCAGGGTAGGGAGCATTGCCTCCAATTACAGGTGGGAAGATGTATGCAGATCTGACAAATGAATGGACATAGGGGCAATACTTTTCAGAAGTGTGCAGTTATTGAGAAATAAGATCTGCATTAATTTCTGCTTTGATGGGAATGGAAATGTCTACCTGCAACAGAAGTAAGTTTCTATTTTTTTTAAGGTAGCAACTCATTTAAGATTAGACTTAGAAGTGAAAAACAGTTTCTAGATGTTGGTGCTCCAATCTGCTTCAAACAAAAAGGTGTGTCAAAAGGAGCTGGAAGATGAAGTGAAGCTCTAAGGACAGTGATAGCTGTCCCTGAAATGTTCAGGCATAAGTTTATTCACCTTGGGTCACATCTAAGCTGCAGTGGGAATTTAATCTTCTTTTGACTTGACATCAGTATGAAACCAAAACTATGCAGTCACTTCAGGTTCAATGGTTCAAAATCAGTTTTCCACTAATAAACTCCCTGAAGTTTTAGGAAACTCTGGAGACTTCTGTTCAGGCTCATTCTTAGCTTGAACACGGAGGTGGGTTCAGCTTCAATTCAATCAATTTATTCAGAGAGTTACGTTAGAATCTGACAGTTAAAATTGTCCAGATTCATTAACAGAGAAAATAATGGTCAGTGATTCAAAGGAGGAAAAAGCAAAATATCTGGCTTTCCAACTGAGCTACATTAAGATCTAATAAACACTGCCAAGAAGGTATCCAGATTTCTAATCAAAATAAATCTGAGGATTACTCTGTTCTACAACATTTTAAAGGAAATAAGTCCCTTCAATTCCAAGTCCACATTAAAGCAGTGTTTTGTGCTGCATCTCAGTGCCCTTTAGTTTAACAGGGCACCTCCTTAGTGGCCTTCCAAGCTGCAGAACACCGCTCAGGGACACTGACTGCTCCTGGCATTGGCAGAGGCAGTTGCTGTGGGTTCCCTTGGAACAGGTCCAGCTGAGGGGCATGTATAATCCCCTGTCTCTTCTCCAGAACACCATTCCTTGGGCCTCCATAGAGCAGGATGTTACTTCATGTTTATATTTAATAACCTCCTCCCTTCCAGCATCCAAGAAGGGAGGTCTTGGGACTAGCACATTATCCGATAGCTCAGGAGGGTTGGATTTAATTTTGCTTGATTCACTACAGGCTTTCTGTTTGACCTGGGGCTAATCACTTTGGACGAAGGCCACAAGGGGATTTAGGTAGAACCCAGATCCTCGCCAGTCTTGCTTATCCAATACCTAATTTTCTCATGGTTGGCATGTGCAAAATTGCCTCAGCCCTGATTAGAGCCAGGCAATTTTTATGGAAGAATTCTTTGTTTGCTCAAAAATGCACTTTCGTGTTGATGGAAACTATCTGCAAATTTGTACCAGATTTGACCAATTGTTTCAGCCAAAAAAAAAATATTGGAAATGTCAAGATGATTTGTTTGAACATTTTTAAGGAAAATATTTTTGAAGCTGTTCCATTTTGAATAAATAATCAAATATTCAGTAGAGTAAAACTAGAGCCTGATTCACCCTCATCTTAGGTAAGAATCCCAAAGAGTCCATTTGTTGCTTATTGTCAGTGATATCTAAAGGGGAAAAAAAGGAATAGCTTCTAGGAGACCAAACATATCTAACAGTTAGTCACTCAGATTTCTCTATGAATAAGAAAAAAAAAATAATATTTTGTTTTATGATCAAAGAGACAGAAGTTGTTAAAACAGACAACACCTAGGCAAAAGCCTGGAGAGTCAGTCCATTAACTGAAAATGTGGTGCTCTTTCATGTCTACAAGATGATCTAGGGACATAATTTCCAGTTAAAAATCCAACACAGAGTTTAACATCTAACTGTATTTTGGAGACAAGATTCATGGGCAGAGGTCAGATTTTTCTCCCAGCATTTCTTATTAACAATTTATTGCCTTCACTTGAACCAGTTCATTAGATTATGATTGTTCCGATCATTTCAAGTCATGCTCTTTCTTTATCACTTCTATACACAGTATGGGTGCTATATGAGCCAGAAATTCCGTTGGATGGACTGAAATGTGAAAAGTAGTCACTGTGTTTTGTGAAGTCCCTCTAGATGTTTATGCAGTTGGTTGCTTTCTTTAGTGCTAAGTTTTGCAGATAATTCTTCCTCATCACTCAAAGACTCTGTGTGCTCTCACAAAGGTTAAGGAGAATATTGAGGTTTTGACTGCCTGTATGATTTAGGCACGATTTATTTGCCAAAACTTAGATGCCTGATGGTAATTTAGATGACCAAACATATCTTCCTGGCTTCTAGCTTCTTTTGGGAGGGATATGGACTTTCTGTGGGAACTACACATCTGCCATCCCTATACAGAGGTTCTGCATTCCCAGTATGTCTTAAATGCAACTGAATGGAACCCAAAAACCTTCACGGTTTTCCTTCACTTGGATCCTGGCATTCAAAGAAAAGGTTCTTGCTAGGACTGTGTAACTTCTAAAATAAAAATAATACCCCCAAATGCTCTGGAGGTCTGCAAACAATCTATGTGTTAGACAGTCTAAGCTCTGTTGATCAAATTGTTTTAACTCATTGTAAAAACCAGAAGTTCATTGCTTTATTCTGAAGAGACTAAAAGGTGATAAAGGGGCATGGGGAAGGGAAAGGAGGAGAAAAGCCAAATTATTGCCTTCAGTTTATCAGAAAGTTTGGGGATGAGCAGATGCATAACAGTTTTTTTCTCTTCCCGATAGTTCCCACACTATTATCAGTTTAGAAATTTTGCTGTGCAGGATCATGTTTAGAACTTGTGTATCTCTTCCACAATGTAACAAACATGTTTCTTAAACTGACAAATAAGATGAATATTTAGCCTGAAACCAAAACGTTCTGTAGTTCAGTGGAAATGAGAAATTATGTTTATTTAATTTAACCCTTTATGTTCTTAAATCCATGGTAATTTCATTCTTTTGCATTTTTTCCACTTTCACAAATTTTTTTTTTATGGCCAAAGCTGTAGAATTCCTTTATGTTTAATCATGTCCAGGGTTTTAGTATACATGGATACAAGTATGCACATATGAGTGTGTATGTGTGTGTGTGCATGGGCACATGCGTGGGGTCCCTCCTCTCTTCTAAAGCACAGTGTGCCCACTCATAGGCAGATGGAGCTCTAGAAGTTGCAGAACCTGACTTCCAGTCCCTGTCTCTGAGTGATTTATATTCTAATCATGTCTGTTGTCTCTAGCACATGGATTCAATGAAGTGTGAGATGCTCTGCCTATAAAAATGAAAGAGTAAAAATATATAGTACATTTTTCCATTTGTTAATAAAGTTCAACAGGCATCTGTGCAGAGAACTTACAGTGGTCAGACTGCTTATATGTAAATGTGGTCTCTCTCTCAGTGACTTCTGTAAGCTCATAAACTTCATTTATCTACACCCAGTAAGCTATTTTCAGTGAAGGCTTCATTCTGAATGAACCCGTTACAGGCTAGTTTTCTGTAGCTGACAAATTCATAATTTCTTTTCTAATTTTAAAAGCATTCAAAACTCCGTAAGTTAATCACAGCTTTCTGACTTGAGATAAGGCTTGATGGATACCTTTTTTCCACCAAGTAGTAACAATCGTTTAGAATTCAGTTAACTTGCTTTGAATTCACTGAATCATTTCATTTGTCATAACACAGTCTTTTATGACCTTTTGTGTATAAATAGGGAAAATTAATTGCTTCTGGCAACATCAAAGTGTTGTTTCACTATACATTTAATCATTAGCTTTTAATGCTCCCAAGCTAATGTTCCAAGACATTGCAAAGAGGTAATAAGTTCAAAGCAATACAAAACATAAAGCAGGACTCTAGAGCGAGTTGAAAGGATTTTCTTTAAATATATAAGAGCTTTCAAACCCATTGTACAAAACTTGGAGGAATTTTGGCCAGAACTAAAAGAAGAGCTTTACTCCCATATTTGAATGAATTACCAGATCTTCTAGATACCGTATGCCCTTCTGAACTCAAACAATCTGTCTCCAAGAAACAAAAGTACAAAAAATAAGCTTAATTGTTTCTGATATATGTCAGAATTTATGCTTGCGACATATTAATAAAGCCGATGAACAGCTCACATGCTCAATATGAACTCTCACAAAACTCATGAGTTCTGTACTATCATTTATAGCAGAAACTTAAAATGGGGGAGTTTTCTTTTGCATGTTCAGATTCCTTTTGTTTTCCTTTGCACAAAGGATTAGGTCCAATTGTTTATGAAAATACATATTTCACTAAAATATCTCATTTTTAAGGAGTTGCTTCTCCAAACCATGTCTGTCAGCAGCCTTCAAAATATCCATGCACTTGGAACCCAGGCACTCTGAATGTCTTGGAGAAAAGCCTTTGTCCTGGGGAGAGTCACAACAAGGTGTGATGCAGTTACAAGTGATTTAATAATCATAAGAGACAACAGTACAACACAGGTGAGTATAAGAAAGTCTCATGAACTTTGAGGAGATTTAATGCCTATAACAAAGCCCATTGTAACCACGTCTTTCCTACGTGGGATTTGGATCGTGACCATAATATTGTTCCACATTGCCTTCAATCTTTATCCATAATTGGCAAACTGAGAGCAGCAAGATCCAGGCTGTCACTTTTTTCAGTTTCCAATGCAAAACTGCACATGCATGAGTTTCACGCTGAAAACATTTAGTGCTGTTGCATAAAATGGAAATTTGTGAGCGTCTGTGAGTGCCAGCACTGAGCTGAGCACAAGTGCACTCTGCACGTGCACGCGATGGGCGTTTGTCAGAGCTGTGCCCAAGGGCACTGCGGCACCGGGAGCTCGGGGAGCAGAGCTCTGAGCTTTGCTCTAGCACGGCTTGCTTTGTGACAGTGAGCACTGTCTGAGCCTCAGCTTCCTCTAAACAGAAGGTGCCACTGCAGGCATCTATCCTTCTTGCAGCAATAACCACAAAGATGCAGCTGTCTTCCAGTAAATACAGGCATCCGCAGCATCCGGTTCTGTGGAGGTGTAAAATCACATTCATTAATGCAGCCTAATAACCTGAAAAAAAAATTTCCATAGATTTTTTTAAAAATGTGATCATTAAGTTATCACAACTTTGTTGAAATTAAAGGCTTGTTCACCATCCCAAATACCTCTACATGCTGGCCAGATATACAGGAAATGGTGACAACAGCCAGGTACAGGTTTACAGTCAGTCTCCAGCACTCAACAGCCTTACTCGACTCTGTCCAGGGATACTGGCTTAGACTGAACCCTGAAAACATGGGACACTGTTTCCCTGTGCAATTTCCACAAATGCTGCTCACCTTTTGGAAGCTGAATAGCACCTGTTCTTTCACTAGTCATTGTTTGGAGGTGCAGAGAAGAATTAATTTGCCTAATTTGACTTTTAGCTCTTTTATCTTTTATGCATAATGAATACATGCCATAAACCCTCTAAAATAGAATATTATTAATTAAATGCTAATCAAGACCTAAAGAAAATTCTTTTTCCCTTGGCTTAATCAGTTCAGTACATACTGTTTTAAATCAAGAAATAAATCTAAAGCTAAAACATTCTCTATATAAATCTGCAGAAGATCATCTGAGATAGACAGCACCACATATGTTTATAGTTGAGAATCTGGCAGCCAGAAGATGTAACAACTGATGGTCAAGATGTTCTGGTTCAGAGTTGGAAAGTAAATAATTCCTTAGAGGAAGGATTCTACAGTTCTGGGCAGCTGATCTGGTAATAAAATAAATAAGCAATAAAATCCACTTCCTGTTTTGAGAGTTCACATTTCATACTGGCAAAATTCTCCTATTAAATTCAATTTCATGCTTCCATAAATAAACCTGGCACCTTTTTAAACACTTTTCCATCTGTTTTACAACTAGAAGTGTATTATTTAATGCACTCTTGGGATTCACACCAATGGGAAAAGGACTACTTGTATAGAACACAACATTTTAGTTGGAGAGAGTACAGAAAAATAATCACTAGCTTCCCTAAATTCTCAAACAATTGTAACAGGACTCTGATGTAATCATTTTTATCAGGCAGGAGAAAGAGACTTTTTTCTTTTGTGCATAAATGTTTTTTTTATTCAACACGAAATGTATTTTGAAACACAACAGAATATCTACTTTTTTGCTCATGAAGAGATATTTCTTCTAAAATAAGGAAAATAGCTCCTAACTCTGTAAAGAAACAATCAAGTGAGTTAATCCCAGAAACTCTTTCAGTCAGAAGTTTTTATTGACAGAAGGGATCTAATGACAATGTAAGTATTGTTCTTTAATTCTTCTGGTCATTTGCATGTATAGATCCTGAATTGCTGTGCAAAAGCTCCATTATCTTTATTTCATATGTGATAATATATAAATTTCAGATAATAAAATGAAAATATGAAACCATCTGCCCCAGTCATCAGCAAGCCAGAGGCAGTCAGACATCTTGAGACACAGACAAGGGCACTAGGTGCTTGACTCTCCTGTACCGCCATCTAGGATTAGTTCTAAGGACAACTTAAAGGTTTTTTCCTGTTGTCCTTGATTTTGGACTGAGATACAGTGATGGAATAGAGTGAAAGCACTTGAACTGCATGCCTCTCTTCAGTACTCACTGATTTTTCTGCTGTTTTCAATATATAATTCAGAAGATATGTGGCTTAGCTTCTCATTTTAAAGTGTGAAAGGCAGCAATGACAGCACTTAGGGCAGCAAACCTCTTAACCTCCCCAGCACTCCAATAAACACTAAAACACCTACTGAGCCCACAAAGCTCCCACACATAGAATTTCCACAAAACCCTTGGCAGAGACAAGGGAGAAGTCTTTAAGCCATAGTAGAAATTAACACTGCATGATAGTCCTTAGGAAAAAATAGAGGGTGTGACAAGGGAAAAACTGTCTCATCATAGATAGATCTTTGCTTTGTGTTCTTAACACTGCACTTTAACTAAAGCCTTTTACATACAAGGATGATCACTTTCCTTGTGACAGCAAACTAAAACCACTGATATAGCGCTCACCACAAAAGGCAGCAGCTCTGATGGCACCTAAAGAAGTCCGATTGAATCTTGTGGAAATGATAAAGAATAATAATTTTTCGTGTTCCGTCTGACCTTGTACCCACTTCAGAGGAAGGATACACACAGGTAAAGAGCATCCACAGCAGAGTAAAGACTTACAGGTGACGATCTTGTGTCTCCAGTGACTTGTCCAAAACCCAGAATTGGTTTGTTAGTTTCTCTTCTTTACCTTTATTCATGGAAAATTTAAATGGCTTGTCAACCCCATTTCATTGCTCTCTTTCTTGGGCACCCATGGGTACACATGCAAACTAAATATTCCTGTAGTTAGACCCACCCCAAATCGTAGCATGAGCCGGAGAAAGCAGGCAAGTATCCGCAGCTCTAACATGTGCTATGGATATTCTCATCAGTCAAAGGCCCTAATCCATGAGCTATAGGCTTTGAATGGCTTTGACCCCTTTTGGTCAGACATCTGTAGAGAGGCCTCTTGAAGTTTCAAATATGATGCATATCCTCAACATGCTGGATCCAGATGAAGCCCTTATTTCTGCACTGTAGAGAAATTTTGCCTTTTTAAGCAATGGTTGAGAAAATTATTTAATACTGAATTTCTGATTTAGCCTCCACATTGTCCTTGTTTCTGGGGCAGATTTACTAGGGGATCAAAGAACAAGAGGCAACAGTACCCCTTGATTATATGTGCACTCATAAATTAACCAGTTCCAGAGAGCATTCCTGGGGTACTGGAAGTCAGTCAGTCATATATACTGTTAAATTGTTAGCAGAGTCTTTGACATGGTTTTGACACAGGTCAATGAGCACACTCCCAGACAATTCCTAGGAAAGTGTGGAAGTTACAGTGGGCCAGGAAGCTCTCTGAAGAGTGACTTTGGATGCCACCACACTGTTCTGGAGTGTAAGAGAGTTCAGCAGAATGGTTATAGGCTGTTTCATGCTAGTTATTTCCATTGGCAGGGGATAACATTGGAAGTGAATTTAACAGAGTCACGCAACCCTTAAAATTGCTGCTTTATGCATGGCAGTATTAGGATCAAACAATGAAAGCATTGCTTGGAATGGCTGCATCCAGTTGCATCCAAAATGACTTTCAGCTTCAGAACAGGAAAAATGTTTAACACCTCTGTCAGAAACACAGACAGGGAGAATGAGTGCACTCTCAACCAGTTTTACAATGACACCAGCCTGTGTGATGTGGTCCACATGTTGGAGAGAAGGGATGCCATCCAGAGGGACCTTGACAGGCTTGAGAGGTGATTCTGGGCAAACCTCATGAAGTTCAACAAGGCCAGATACAAAGTCTTGCACCTGGGTCATGGGAAGCACAAGCACAAGTACAGACTGGTCAGAGAATGTCGGAGCAGCCCTGGGGAGAAGGACTTAGGGTTATTGATGCATGAGAAGTTCAACACAACCTGGCAACTTGTACTTGCAACCCAGAAAGAAAACTGTATCCTGGGCTGCATCCAAAGCAGCGTGGGCAGCAGGTCAAGGGAAAGGATTTGCTCTGTTCTGCTCTGCTCTGCTCTGCTCTGCTCTGCTCTGCTCTGTTCTGCTCTGGTGAGACTTCACCTGGAGATCTGTGTCCAGCTCTGGGGCACTCAACATAAATATGATGTGGACCCATTGGAGTGAGTCCAGAGGAGGTCATGAAGATGATCAGAGGGCTGGAAAACCTCTCCTGTGAAGACAGGCTGAGAGAGCTGGGACTCCTCAGCCTGGAGAAGAAAAAGCTCTGGAGAGCCCTTATAGCAGCCTTCCGGTTACTAAAGAGGGATTATATGATGGCCACAAATGTTTTAGTTGGATCACTAGCAGTAGGAAAAGGGTTAATGGATTTAAACAGAGGTAAGGTCAATTTAGAATAGATATAAGGAAGACCTTTTTCACAATGAAGTTGGTAAACCACTGAAACAAGTTGCCAAGAGAAGTTCTGGATGCCCTGTTTCTGCAAGTGTTCAAGGCCACCTGGGATGGGGCTCTGATCATCCTGGTCTGGTGTAAGGTGTCCCTGCCCATGGCGGGTTCATTGGAAGTAGATGACCTTTAAGGTCCATTCCAACCCAAACCATTCTATTATGCTATGAAATAGACTTTGGGCTTTTGTTTTTTAAATTACCCCTATTTCTTCTGCTATTTACGTATTCATTTCCTAAAGTGTCAATAGCTGGTTATAATAGAAATACACAGAATTCAAAAGCTTTTGGCCTAGTTTGTTTCAAAGAAGCAGATTTGTCCATTCTTATTGCTTAAAAGCAACATGAAATTTTAACCCAGCATTTCCCATCAGCATTTCCTTTTTTGTTATTTAGGGACTAACAAGAGCCCAAGGTATTTCCTGCATTCACAGCTTGTAACCACTGCCTAGGGATTTCAAGCACATAAATCTTTTTATCTTTTCACAAGCAGAAATTGCCTTGTCATGATCCTAATAATCAGCTCATTGATTCATACAATTTCCCTGGGTTTTGATGCAATGTAGTAAAGTGCCTTGGAATTTTGTGAATGTGTGTGTGTGTGTGTAGGTGGAGGTGCATATATGTATGTGAATATACACATAGATAAGAGGATGATATACCTCAGTAGAAACTGCTGGGGCAGCCACCAGACTGGCAGTGTTACAAGCAAATAGAATGTCAGTGCACCTGGAGAAAAGCTTTGAACTTCAGTTCAAGGGTGCTTGGTTCTCTGCTCCCACAGCTCCTGTTGCAAAGCTGTTCTAGGATCTAACTGCTGTAACAGATAAGAATCTTCTGATTTCCAGATTGAGTCTATTCAGGCACCAATTTATACTGTTTATTTCTGTTGTTGTGCCAGCATCATCCTTTTGTTTAAATCATTGTTCTTTTTCCGTGGTATTTATGTCTCTGATGTATTTATAGAAAGTAATCATATTGCTTCTTGATTTTGATTTGCCAGGGAAGACAAATTGAATAAACTCACTGTTCTCTGACCATACTTGCTGTTCTTTTCTGCACCCATCTTTCCTCAGCATGAGTTACCAGAATTGCACACAAGACTAAAAGTAACGCCTAATTAGTACTTTGTAAAACACCAATAGTCCCTTACTTATCTCTGCATAATTTTGATCCCAATCTTGCAAAGAATTTCTATTGTGAAATTCATCATCATATCTGCAATTTCCAGCCAATTAGGTCTTCATATCACTACCCCATAAACAGACACATCCAAACGCAATTTTTATCTTGTTGAAGTCCAACCCAATCCCACAATTCTCAGTATCACTCAATTACTCCACATTCACCACCTTCTAATTCTGTACCTCTTACAAGGCTTCAGGGAAGATCTTCTGTATCAATATCAAAACAATAAAGTCATTTCCTCCCAGGCTGGACTTCCCCTCGTGCCAATGGCTCTAGTGCCCTTTCTGGCCAAATCCTAACCAGCTTTGCAGTTCCATTACCGAACCCATCTTCTCTGGCCTTGTTGGTAATCTCTTAGTGGCCAACATATTAAAAGATTTCATCGATGTCTGGAAAGTTTATTTTTGCCTCATTTCTTCTGCCTGGAAATGATTTTATTTTAAAAAAGAAAATGGATGGTTAATCATTATCTGCATTAGATAAACTATTTCAGTAACTGACCTCCATGCCTTTAATAATTCTTTTATTCTAATCTTTTTAAAAAGATTTCAGATTGCTGAAATAAAATCTAGGTGATCTCTTGTTGTTCAGACCATTTTCTTATTCCAACTTCTTTGCTGTGTGTGTGAAGTGTCTCCAAATATTAAACACCAAACAGGTTTTATGCGTTTATTAAAAATAGCTGCTGCAGCACTTGAAATTTTGTTTGCCAGTTTCCTCTTGGGATTGTACTTATTTTCCACTTTTTACCTCCTGGAGTACATTAGACATCTCAAATTGTGTGTCTACCTTGATTCTGCTGGTTTTCATTTCTATACATTAAAAATGTGTCCTTGTTTTTTTCCCCATGTCCAAAATCTTTGCTTATTTCCTTGAAATCTGAGCTAAAGCATAATTCAGTTTTCAGCCTATACTTGATTTATTCTTCATTTCTACTCCATCATCACTGCATTCTGGCCTTACTTATTTTTCTACCCTTGTTCTTTTTTATTCACATGGCTGAAGAATCTTCTGCTATGTACTTTAATATTCTTTGCAAGGTCCAACTCAGCTTGACTCTTTGTTATTCTCACTTTATCTACACATTTTTTGGCCTCTAAGGCAGTGTTCTTTGTTGATCAGTCCTTTTTTCCTTAATCAGTGTAGGCACTCTGCTTATTTCTAATATTATTTTTTTTTTAATCTGATCAGATCTGAAATCACTTCCTGCAAGTTTCTTTTTCTTTTTTTTTCACTCTGAGACAGAGACTTGTGATAAGTTTTGCACCCTTGACTTTAAGTCTTCTTCTACATTGAAGTATCAAATTCAAGTCCAGCTGAATTAACTGTCTAGTTTCCGCTGTTTATCAAAGTTTGCCCTTTGGAAATTAATGTTAATATTTATGAAATAAATTTTCATTTAATTTAACCCATTACTTCATGGTACCTCAGGTCCAGTGTCATTCTCCATGAACAACAACTCGTTTCTGAGTTTTTTGATGCTTATCAACATCAAAACCGGTGGTTAGCTGGTTAAGAGGAAGGCTAAGAATGGCAGATATTGAGCCCTACTATTTTTTCTGTACTTTTGACCTAAGCATGACTTACTATTTGGTTACTGGTATTTTTTGCCATAGCTATGCTTGTAGAGACTGCTGTGATCTGGTCTTTGTGTCTCAGACCCGACAGTCTGGCATTATCAACTATTGCCAAGCTCTCTCTGCCTTCAGAATATAATGGACACAACCAAACTCTTTGGGGAGTACTTTTGTGTCCATGCAAATTCCTAAACTGAGAAATTCTCCTATCCTACTGATTATTTCCAGCCAGAACCATGTTGGGCTCCAGTTTGAGACAGTCGAATTGGTTGGGACACCAATTTAAGAGTACAGTGAGCCCATGTCCATACCTGACCATTGCTGAATTTACAAGGTAGCCTATTGTTTTGGTCACCCCAACACTCACAGATAATGAGTGGGAAGTGGGAGGAAGATTTCAGCTTCCAAGTTTGCCTGTCAGAAAGACAGCGCAAACCTGAGTTCCCACTTCCGAGCATGCCAGTCCTTTCATTGAGCAATGAGACAGTGAACTTGAAAAGATCCAAATGCTGTTGCTGCAGGAAAAGTATCAGGCTCTCTGATGTATTATGGCAAGGCTTACCTCAACAATGGGATCCAGACTCCTCACCTTTGATGTTAGACAAGCACCATATGGAGAAGGAGACAACCACTTTACCAGTGGGTTTAGCAGAAATTTAGTGGTGAGTAGATTTTCAGTTCCTTGAAGGAGATATTTGGAAACAAAAACACCATTAGGGTTTTACAATATTGAGAAATTCATTTATTCTTGGGTTCTTGCCAGGAAACATACCTTTAATTAATCTGAAATTATACCATAAAGCAAAATGGAAACTTCTCAATTCAGTTTAGGCAAGTGGTCATGTACCCTGAAATGAGGTGGATCTCCAAAAAATGGTATTTTTCCTTCCATTTTAAAAAAAAAAAAAAAAATCTAAAGCTCCAGAGTAAACTCATGGGAAAACATTGCAGTAATGCTTTGTGTTCCATCTGAGTAGCATAGGTGTATTTTTCAGAGTCCCTCAATATGTTTAAATTTCAGCTTGTAGATTTTGATACAGTACATCATGCTATGAGTCAAGCCATGCTCAACTGTCTCTGAGAAGCCATGAGCAACAAATATAAAATTCTGAAAGATGTACAGGTTATGAACAATGGATAAGCTTAAAAGTTTTTCATGAAAACTAGACACATTTCTATAAAACATTTCATTTCATGAATAACATATTATCTTCACAGAAATAAAGATCACTTCCTGAAATGGAATCTCAACAAAATAAAAAGACAAAGCTTACCAGATTTTTCATTCATAGTTTATAATTCTGAGAGTTTTCCTTATACACTTTGAACTGTTCCACATTCACAAGATCATCTATTCTTTGAAAGTGAAAAATATACAATTTTGAGATTCAAAGTGTTTAAAATATGTACCAAGACATAAGGCTGATATGAGAGGGAAGAAATTCTGTTTTGCTTATATACTCTGCTGCTGTGATATCAACAGTAGGCATCCCCGATATATTGGGTTAAGAGTACTCATCATCTAGGTAAGGGACATAAAAAGTAATTAATCCATCAGAAAGAAACAATCCTTTTCCTAAAATGTTATTACACTTTTGAGGAAGACAGGACTGATATGCCCCGAAGTTCTTTTATTGAAAGAATAATGGAACTGTTTTTAGAAATGTGATCGTAAGAATTATCTACATGTAATTTTTATTGTCTCCTATTTCCTTCCAGTAGCAATATTATCTCTACCAATGCAGCTCAGATCCAAGCCAGAATTACTTTTTGTCAGCTGGGACTTATGAATTAACAGAGATGTCATCTTCAGAAAGAGGACACAGACACTAGCTTTGACCTACCAAATTGTTCCAGGTTCTGAAGGAATAAGCACTCTTCTGTTTGTGGAGTTTCGCATTCATGTTTCAAGTATAATCCCCTGGCTACATATTCCCATATAGAATCAGAAACTTGCAGTAATTTATAAAACATTCTTGTGAAATACTAGATGCAATGGTAATGTGATGCTTGCAGTAGGTTGCATAGTGTTACATGAACTGCTTTACAATGATCTGGAGAAAGAAATTATGTCTGTAGACAATAAAAGCCTGAAAATCAAAAAGAAAAAAAAAAATGGTCACAGAAGGTTTTGTCAGCATGACTGATCTGGCGACAATACTCTAAGTTAGCATTTTCTGTGCTTGCTTTGCATTTGCTCTTAAGCTGCTATGCAATATCACAGTTGTGCCATCAGAAAACATTTAACCTCCAGGACTAGATGTGGGTACTATAAGTGACAACATTTATGACCATCTGCAGACATACACTGTAATATTTCCCAAAACTAATTCCTGTTTCTATCCTAGTAAGTGCAGTTGACCTAGAGTACTGAAATAAATGTCAGTTTAAAGACTTCTTTTGATGAAGAATCGATGCAATTTCTAAATAGCCAGAAAATTACCTGAAAGTATTAGAACAAATGTAGCTATTAGTCACCTCATTCTGAACCTACATATTTCTTGTTCTGTTTTTCCTTGAAGATCACGAAATTTCAAAGGCACTGGGAAAATCAACATATTCAGACTAATCAGGACCTGATCTTCTGAGAAGTACCTTCCCTCTCTTTTATTTTTCTTATGCTCTTCAAAGTATTCATCTTCTGAAGAATGCCAAAGCTGAGACAGGCTTCAAGAAATTAATTCTCTTGTTAATATGCATTCAGATTGGTGAAAACAACAAATTAACTGAAGATATCTGTAAGATACTTAAATGTTCACAATTAGTGTAAATCACAGATGACATGGGCCCCTATGTGTGATGTAACCATCACGCCTACATCAGACATCTAAATTCTGAAATGTTTTTGAAAGAAACAGAATGGAAAAGAGATATAAAAGAAGTATTGGTGATTTTGAATGTTTCCATAAATATATCTTCTGAGTCAGCAAACGTGTAAATAATCTTTCCTTTGAACTGAATAATTTTTAGGAACCATAAGTGCAGCTGCTTTTCTAATATAAAGAAATCTAAAATTGCTTTTCAGGTAGGATTTGCAAGCATATATTCCCTATTAATATCTCAGGTACATCTGTAGATATTTTATTAACAGAATAAACTGCTGTCCGAGACTCAGATTCTTTCTGAAACAGCTCAAGTAAACTGCAAGCTTTGACAGCCACCAGGAAGTGAGCATGATCAGAAAGTAGGAGGGTGTATAATGTCCCCTCTGAGAAAATACAGCACAAAAGTATTAAATTCTCATCAGACAGTTGATGAATTCTAAAAGTTTTATGTTTTTCTAGGACATGTATCTTTTCTGGCTGGTATTCTCAGCCGGAATGGTACATGTTGCTTCTGGGAATGGCACGGCAGCTGGCCTTGCTCTAATAGTCTCCTACTTCCGTTGAAATGAGTTTGCTTTTGTTCATATTTAATAAAACTTGGTTTTCCCCTCTCCCTCTTGAGTTCTTTTTCTTCTGTTATTTTTTTCTAATCTGTCTCCAGATCTTGCTTGACTGGTCTCATATCTTTCAGCCCTTATTTCTCTCATTTAATAATTTGTGTTGCTCTGCAGGTTAGCTTTTCTCTCTACATCATTCATTATATCAAATCCTCCTCTTCATTTCTGATAACCTTGATATTTCAATCATCTGCTTCCTTCAGTTTCCCCAGCTGTTCTAACAATGCCACCTATAATGTTTCCTAATGCTGCTCATTGTCATACTTAGGACCTCATTTTTCTAACAGCCTGGAAATCTTATGTTTTCTATTTGTCTCTGATCTGAGTGTTATTTAACTTGTCACTGCAACAAGAGTAGGACTTTTGTCTACAAAAGTTGCTTGGCTTTAGATAATCTCGTTTGATGTTTCTCAATTACAAGCTTTTTAATGGTTAGTGCTGTGATATCACTGATTTAATGATTGGCACAACATAGAGCTTTTTAAATTAAAAGGAGCTGTACAAATAAACTTAGCCTTTTCACTTCTACCTCAAGACTACATATATCTTTCATATTATGCTATCTAGTTCCTATTTATTAACTCTGCTGAATTGAATGGGCACACTGACTTTTAAAATATTATACTAATGCAATTTAATTCCATTTTGCAAGACCTTCAAAGGTATCATGAAATGGTTTGATTCTTGATTTTTAGTTTGTTGTCTCTATATTCAAAGAGAACATTGCCAGTAGAGTTTTTCCCTTACTTGTGGTCTATACATAAAAATTTTCATTTTTACAACTTCTTTCATCACCAATGCTTGATTTTTTAAATACAACTTGGTTTTTTAAACTGTGAAATGTAGGTGATAAACTGAAGTAGTTTTTTCATTGGCATTGCTATGATTCATGTGCTTCCTATACTGTGCTGGAATTTATCTGAGCAGGAGAATCAGACTATGATTCAGAAGAGGCAGATGTGATGTTCCCGTATTATCCAAAAATCATGTGGCAGTGCAAAAAGAGGAAGCAATAGCACCATACTCCGGAATTGTGACCTAAAGCTGTCATTGACAATGGCACCACGATGAGGTGATGTGATCTTTAGTAACAGAGCACAACAGAGCACAGATCAAGGCACTGCATGATTGTGACAAAGAGGTATCTTTCTCAACAAACCAGTTATACATTATGGGGCAACATGAAAATAAATACATATATGTGCGTGTGTATATATATACATACATACAGACAGACATATATATACACATACATATATACATATACATATACATATACATAGATATATATGTATAATTTCCCAGTTTTGACATTTCTTCTCATCAGGTTATAGTTTGTCATGGGACTGACAGGCGGGAAGAGAGTGATGAGAGTGGTGAGGCACTGGCAAAGGTTGCCCAGGGAAGCTGTGGGTGCCCTGTCCCTGGTAGTGTTCTAGGTCAGGTTGGATGGTCTAGTGTTCTAGGTCAGCTCTGATCAACCTGGTCTAGTGAAAGCTGTCCCTGGCCATGGCAGGTGGGTTGGCAGTAGATGACCTTTAAGGTCTGTTTCAACCCAAACCATTATATTATGCTATGAAAAAAACCAAATAAAAACCCAAACCAAGCAAAGCAAGGAAAACACAACAAAAAACTCTAACAAACAACCTCAAACAAAAACCTAGCCATTTGCTAAGCTAGTCAAAATGAAGATCTAGTTTGAAAGAAACGTGAGATATTTTATGCTTGTATTACTAAAGCAAAAAGCTATAAGAAATTGGAAATAATATTATACTGCAGAAGATTCTTGGCAACCTCAGCTCTAGGTATTGCTAACTGTGTAACCTGTAATATACCATTCTGGCAGGGGCACAGACTGAGTGTATATAAAAAGGTTAAAATTATATTAAAAATAGCACAAAGAGCTGGAGAAAAATATGGCTGACAGACGGTACCTAACATGTACAAAAGGTTTCCACAGAGACATATGTCATGAGCTATTCCTATTGAAACAGCAAATACACTGGCCTTCTAATTATTTTAGCATTAGAATTGGTTTTATGCTAGCCAAGCAAAAGGACCCTGTAATGGTACAGGGTAGGATAATAAAAGAAGAATGTTTAACCTTCCCTCCAAAGTCATTTAGCCAGATCCTCTCCTAGCAAAACTCAATTGGCTCCAGAAGGGCTGCACCAGAGAAAAATTCATTCCAGGATGTTTTTTGCAATGTGAAATTCAGCTCACCCATTTTTCTGTGTTTCCATTTAATCTGAAAAATAATGACACATAGCAGACTTCCCTTCTGCTGAGGAGAGATTCGCCAGCACTCAGAGTTCGGTCCTGGTCTGCCAGGGACCGTCAGACAGAGAAGGTTCATCCACCTGCTGCTGCCTCAGTCCTGGCAGGAGCCTCTGGTTTTGTTCTCCATCAGCATCCTGCCCTGTTGTGTGTGAGGCTCCCTGGTTAATCTGTCATTACCAGCACTGTGAAACACAGCAATCTCACTGCTGAGATCTCTTGTGTTCCTGTACTGACTGCATTGCTTTCTTTTGCTATTAAATAACAGCAAAACCACAATTTTTTGAATATTTCACAACTTCTGTAATTCCAGCGCTACTCCAACTACCTCACGAGTCTGGCAGATGAGTTCATATTAAATACTGCTATAAACAGCCAGGGATGGGAGCTGCCTGGGTGTGGGATATAAGGTTATACCCAGGAGGTGCCTAAAGAAATTCCAAATTTTTGCAAAACAAATCAGACTGGAGAAGAGCCACACACACACACAAACATACATGACAATACACACAGCACTTTAAAAGGCCTATGTCTGAGACAGAATATATGACATGAGGACTTGAGTGGTAAATAGCTGCATATAAATAAAACCTTTCATCTTTTCTAAGATTCAGAACTACATAGAATTTTAATATTTTATGAACTGTATTATCAGAGATTCCTGAAAATTCTGTGTTTATTTTTCTGATAACTCCATAATATGAAAATATGAAATAACCATTTTGAATAGTGATTTTCCATTGAGCATTTTTCTCTGAATTTTCATTTAAGTAGGAGGATTCTGAAAAAGAAGCTCCTGCTTTGGCAGTTTTGGAACAGTTCTTTGACTTTTAACTTGTTAGCAAGAAACATGAGTTTTTGGGAAAATACATATGTTATTTTTGAAATTTTGACATGAAAAAAGAGTATAATTTATTATCCATTGGTATTTACATGGTGATGGGATACCAGACACTAAAAATATAAAGTAAGAAACACTTCAAAGTTAATCAGCATTAAATAGGGACACAAATAATGCTGCTTTTTTTGCTTTTTTTTTTTAATGTGGCTGTTTTCAGAATATGTTATTCATTCATACAAATTCACTTAGAGGAAGATTTTTCTGATATAATTGCTTGTTTATATTCTTATTGCAGATCTTTGTAAAGGTCCATAAACATTTTAAATGCAACTATAAGGGTATTCGAGTTGTTTGAGACTTCATGCATATTTTGTTTTGGGATAGTTCCAACACTTTGGAAGAGTTTAGCAAATAAACAGTGAAAATTCATGCCCAGAATCCCAGACCAACAAACAGCAAATGCTCACATTTTATAGATTTCATAAATTATATATGCCTTATTTCACATTTCTACAGTTTTAGTCTTCCAGAGTCTACAAACGCCCGCATATGAAGGGGAAATTCTGCTGCTACATAAACATTATTTAAAGTTTTGCAGTGTTTAAACTATATATATTTCCACCAGATGTCAGCAATGCACTCTCTAAACTCCAGCTGTCAGAGGCCTCAAGCTTTCCTGGCTTTACAGAAATCATGTAACACACTGCATTGCATTTCAGCAACCAGAGAAAAACAAAATTACTATCATTGCTTCTGAAGAGACTCATGACATTAATAAGCTTGTCCAGCTAATAATGTGGTTCTTTACTTAGTTTCTTCTGGGAAGGAGGTTTTATTACACATTGGACCACTAACATGCTCATTGTTTTTTTTCTCCCAATCTCTGTACAAAACTGACTTTCTTATTCTTATTATCTCTGTGAATTTTTTCCTCTATTAGACTGTCAATAATAATGCTTTGGGGCTTATTTTTCTGTTTTTGTGAGACTATAGAGGAAGAAAAAATAACGAATCTATTTTGGATACTAATGCTGTAGTAATTTCAGGGCAAACCAGAAGTACACTACACCATGGGGAGTGGTAAAAGCACTGGGGTCAGTAGAAGAAGTTGTTGTCTTCATGGCTGCTTCTGCTCCGGGAGTTCAGGCATCCAGCTCCAACATCCAAACCAAACAGGGAGCACTGTCAGGCTCTGGTTTGGTTTCATAGGGATAACTTTGCTGTTACTTATTAACTTAAGCCTCTTAAAGTTCACTTAGATACAACAACAAAAAGCTTCAGAATGACCTCTACTGAGGCAGCAATGTGTGTGTCATGCCAAAGCAGACATGATGGTTTTTACACTATAATGTCCCTGGCAATAGTCTCACAGGTTTCAGAACACTGCTTTTTGTTTTCCAATGGTTTCTAGAAATTGTTTCACAAATTCTTTTGGAATAGCACTGATCTGTCAGAAGCAGAACTTTCAGATTTGGCCAAAACCGCTTAGAAAAGATTCCTCATGTCAGGGATAAAATTTCTGTTAGAAACCACAAAAAAGAAAGCCCCACTTCTGAGTGAGAAGGGAAGCCTGGGAATTCATTTAGTTCATGATCAGCCTGACTCACACTGGACTTTTAACAGTCCAGAGGAGTCTCCTGACTGCTGAACTAGAGATTAAGATCTGGAACCATAAAACCATTTAAGCATTGAACTTCATGAGAATGAGACACCAGATTATCTTTGTGTATTGAGCTTTAGAGACTTTCTCTGGATGAATGCATAATAAAAATACGAAGTGAAGCAGCCATACCAGGGGAAAAAATAAAGGAAATAAGACATAAAGTTAGAGTTCATCCCCAGCAATTGGAGGGTGTAGGTGAATACTCTGAACACCAAGTTAGTAGGAGTGTGTTTGTTCTCTCTTCTTTAGTAAAACCTCAAAAGCTGTTGGGTTTGTGCCAATGTACAGCAGAAAAAAATGTTGGAGGTTATGGGAAAACTGATTCTTGCCCAGTTCTAATTATAGGTCTGTCTGGTAGCACTCCATGTTATTCAGGTTGTTTGATATGTGCCATTGTAAAATACAGTTTTCAGCTGCTTATAACTATGCCAGAACATTAACCATTTGGACTGAAATATTCCATGACTTTGCCTGCCTCAGGCTGATATTTTGGTAACTGTCAATCAAATCATTCAGTGAGATGAAGGAAAAACCCAAAAAGTATGGTATGAGGCTTTTAATGTTAATAACTTCTACTCACTGTTTTGTTTAAGTAGCATCTTTGTGCTCTGTATGTGGGAAGTCAGAACCAGTAGAAGCTCATGTGCATCTGTGTGTCTGTGCAGTACATGCTGAGATCTGAAGATCAAGCCATATTTTCACAAATTTTGAGCTCTTGGAAAAAAAGATTAACAACAGCTCCCATGATCTCCAAAACAGCTCCATGATCTCTATACTTACCAATCATGTTTGAACATTTCAGCTTTACTGAGAGGAGGCAACCCTACAGACAACCATTTAGAAATATATTGAAATATATCAATGAAAAGTGCTTCCCCACTTAGTTTCCTTGCCCAGTAAGGAACACAAAACAGGATATCACCCTTCCCTGTCACCTCACATCTTCATGTCTGCTTCCACATGGGGCACCAACCTCCAAAATTATCATGTTGAATCCATCAAAGGTAATCAAGAAAGAGAGAGCTGTTGGATTGTGAATTATAAGATAAAAAAACGAATAAAATGGTTGCAGGAGATTATGAAAACATAATACTGGAGAAACTGGGATAAGTTGGGGTGAAATGTGGCTGGAATTGATACAGAAAACAGACTGAAACATGATGAAGGAATTGAAAATACCTAGGCAGATGGTAGGGAAAAAATCAAAGATTGAGGGAAGGTATGAGACAGCAGAGAGGAGGTTGCAGACTAGAAAAACAGCAGGCTGAGCTTGAGCCTGTGAAGAGGTTACTACAGGAGAAACCTGGGTTTTGCTGGGCAAGAAACAGAGGGGCAAAGCAGTGATTTGGTTAGATAAGTTCATTGAACAATAAGTTTTTTGTCCAGGACCTGGTCTTGTCTGAACTGATTTTGGAGGAAGAGATGACACAGACCGAGTTCATCCTATAATGGCATAGAGGTAATATCAGTGAAGAGGTTTGGCTGTCACAGCTCAATTCTCAGAATTCCACAGTGTTTCAATTTTTTTTAAAAATAGAGGAGCAGTTACTGATCACCTGTGAGTTATTTTCCTTGTCATCACCGCAACTGAGAGCAGAGAAAGGGGGAAATTTATTTCTAGAAAAAAATACTCAAGTGCTTTAACAAGTCCGCTCTGTGTAAAAACTCATTCCATTCACTACAGAACTTCCAATGCCTTAAAGAATGGAGACACCCCAGCAGAAAATACCTTTATTAGTTACATAGGAGTTGTCTGTGGCCAAAGTAGTCCTGAAACTGAATGAAGAAGTTTTGTGAGAAAAAAGTACCATTAGCTGTGTCATTAAAGACCTTCTCCTGATGTGTACAAACATGACTGAGAGCAGGTTGGGAAAACAGTCTGAATTTGGTCTTTCACTAGATTTTGAACAGAGTTTTCTGTTACTTGTTTGTGTTTAATACACATTAGTGGAGATAGATTTATTCAAGCTCTTAAAAATAAACTGTATAAATTCAAGCTACTGTATCCAAGTCCAAACCTTGACTCAGTTTTTGTTTTCTCCCTACTCAGTCAAATCTCCCTCTAATTTTAGTAGGATTAAGCTGGGTAAGGATTTAGCAAAACTCATCAACGACTTCATGATTTGGCTCAGAGCTCAGTGAAAAATGAACTCTTTAAAAGGACTGTCATGGAACTTACATAAATTTACCAAGTCAAAGTACAGAATATTTAGTGATTCATGGCAGTGTGGTTTTTATTAGAGCTCCTCTGAAACACAGCGGGCTTGCTTAGCAAGGGTTCATGCAAACATTTTCTTTGGTTTCAAGCTGCAAAGGTTCACACGCTCCAAGTTTCACTTTAAGCTTTGGTTTTGGGTCTTGGAAATGCCCTACTTTCACTTAATTTTTGTATCCAAACCATAGTAAAATAAATCTGGCATGAACGTGAACCAAATTCAGGCTGGCAAAAGTCCACCCAAAGCTATGAATTTAGATGTTTGGTGTGCTAAATGGCTTTTTGTTGTTCTTGACTGTACCACTGACATCATGTTGATATTCACCATCCTTCTATTGCTCCCCAGATCGCACCTTTGTGAAACTGCATAATAAGATGAAATGAATGTCAAAGCCATGAGGAAGGTAGAAGGATACTATTACATTTGAAGGTCTGCACTAACAACAGATTTCAAAAGAAACGTTTTAAGAGTTTTTTCAATGGTTTAACTCCATTTTGTCTCCTGTCATAAACAAGATACTGTTATTATACTGCATTATCTAAACTGTCCCTTTGCCTACCACACCCTTGCTATGTTAGAGTTCTCCATAAGCATCTATGAGTTGACCTTACTGACCACCCCTGAGTTCTCAGGTAAAACACCTTTTTGCTGCATCTGTGTCAGGTACCTCATCTATAAAGACCATTGCTTACTAAGCTGCTCAGTGCCATTTCATCCCTTCCTTTTTTACTCCATTACATGCATTTGTTTTCTTATTTCTTCCTCAGTCTCTAGAAGTTCACACTGTCTTACTTTTGTGGCTGTTCTATAATACAAGTAATTATTAAGGTTCTTCTTTTCCCATTTTTTTTCTGTGAATTAAATATTTCACCTCCCTGCTCCTAGTGTTTTCCTAGTTTCTCAAATATGCTTTTCAACCTGATCTTGCTGAATGCAAGCATCCTGCTGTGCTTTCACCTCTCCACCTCTCCACCTCTCCAGGAAAGCCAGGGAAAATTAAACTGGCTTGGGAATGGTTCTGATTTGATTGGAAAGATTTTTTAAACAGTTATAGATACAGTGAAGACATTCACTGACATTTGCTGGAAGAAGGACTGTACCAGTATGACTTGAAGAATGAAAGAAGTGTAACAAATACTTTCCAACAAAGATGAGCTAGGCTGGACAGCAATATAAGCTGAATGAGCTTTATAGCAGGAGACACTTACTTTAGACATCAGGCTGCTGTTGACATTCAGTTTAAAACTAACTGTTCATACCTTCACTGTGACCCCGAATTTTGAGCATATAGACAGCTATTTCAGAAAAATCCTGATGGTTTCGAATTTCTTGCTAAATTTATTTCAATCTTGAGGTAGAAGTCAGTGCCTATTAAAGCTAATTTATTAGATTAGCAGAAGAGGTACAGAAAGAAGTTTAGGTAGTAAAATGTTTTAGAGAAATTGGTTAGGATGAAATCCTACTTACCAACTTAGATGTCAATTTTTCCTTTCTCATGTCATGACAGAAGGAGGTAATGATACCAGTTATCTTCCTATCTCTGTTTTCAGCCTTCCCCTCCTGACTGTTCTGACAGTGCTCAAATCACCAATGACCAGCCCGTTACCAATGCAACAATACTTTCAGTTGCCCTGTGAGCTCTGAGGTGATCTAGTATCTGCCTTCTTTTTTTCTGAAACACAGAGTGGAGTTTTCTCTCTTGTCACTAAAGGAACAAGAAAAGCACAGAGTCCCATGCCATATCTCACTGAAAAATATAGCCAGGAGGTTGATATATTTGTCCCATGCATGGTCTGGTGCCACCAGAATGGGTTTGGCAATCCAGCTGCCATTATAGAAGAGTTTCCCTTAGGCCTAAGGTCATAATAGCCAGATCCATAGTAAGATCTTCAATATCTCTGAGGATATGTATACAAATATCTTCAGGGTCAGTGTCAAGAGGATGGGGCCTGACCCTCTTCAGTCATGCCAGGGAACAGGATAATGGAAATGGGCAGAACTGAAACACGGGAAGTTCTGTCTGAATATAAGGAAATTTTTTTTACTTCAGGAGTGACAAAACACTGGAACAGGCTCTGGCCCAGAGAGATTCTGGAGTGTCCTTCTCTGGAGATATTCAGAACTCACCTGGACACAATCCTGTGCAACCTGCTCTATGCAAATCTTCTTGAACAGAGGGGTTGGACTAGATGATCTCCAGCATTCTTTTGCAATCCCATCCATTCTGTGATACTGTGATATAAAACAGCAGCAGACACTTGAACTTAAGCCACTTCCAACCTGCAGTTATGGATAGGCTGTTTTTCCTTGTCTTTTGAAAGTAGTTGTTGCTTTGAATAGGCAAGAACAATTAAGTGAAATTGCTTGCCACATTTGGTCTAACAGGAACATTAGTAGACAAGATTTGATATCTGAAATACGTATTGTTAATGGGGACAATGCTATCATGAGAAGGACTCAAGGATTAATGAACTCATAGAACAGTGGCCCAAATAACTAACATTTATGCACTGCGTATAAAATAAATATTTCAAAGCTAATAAAGGGTTGTAGCCAGATTTTATTTCAGGTAAGTGAAATAATTCAAGTGTTTAAAATGTGGCCTGATTGAGTAAAAGGACTTAGGTACAAACTCAAAATATACTACACAAAATTGCAGTGAGTAAGAAACATTGGAGAGAGGGATTTGTCTAAAGTACTACCTCTTCCCTTTACAGCTTTGGTCATAACACTTCTGTAAAAGTCTGTCTAGGGCTGCCTTGTTCTTTGAATATGCTTAAGTACAGTTGATTGAAACCAACAGGGCCCTCTTTGCAAAGAACCCGCTTTGGAGGAGAGAGACCTGGTGTGAAAGTTTCACAGGTTTTCTCCTTACATGGGAATAAATTAAAAGCGGGGTGAAGATACAGGATGAGTCTGTTCATTTGTTGCAGTTGAAAATACCAAGCTCTGCTCTCCAAAAAATGAGATATGTTGCAGGCAAGATCCTGACTCTGACTTTTTTTCTCTAATAGGAGAGCCGTGGACTGAATTTCCAAAGAATATGGACTAAGTTGAAAATATTTATAATAGAATATACCAAGCCAATAACCCAATCTTCAGACGAACAACCACCTATCACTGTGTTACAAGGTCAAGTTTTCCTTGTATGTATTTTCTATTTGCCCGAAGAATCCTTTGACTTATTTAATATGTGCTGGTACAACTTCTGAGAAGAAAGGCAAAAGGCACCTCAGAATTTGCTATAGATTGGTAGTTAGGACAATCATGGGATTAAGATGTATGTTTGAGCCCAAGAGACCTGAGAAGACCATTATATCTTGTTTTCCTGCTTCTTCTGTGCCACAGCTAACCCTGAGGTAGGATACCAAACCTGGATCCAGCACCTTAGTTTTTGTGTTGCTGTGCTGTACCTTGCATCTGGTGTTGTAATTTTGTTGTTTTGGCTGTTAAGGGTTCTTGTCCTAATCTTTGAATTCCAAATAGCTTCAAGTAGGAGGTAGATGCCTAGTTACTCATCTCAGTCAAGGCAGTGGTAACTCTGAGTATGCCACTAGTAGAAATACATGTTCCCAAATAACTACTGGCAAAAAAAAGATCTCTGTCGGTCTACACTAGTACGTGGATTTTTTGTATCAATCACGCTCTCTTATTCAGGTTTCTAAATCCCATCCAAACTGCTCTCTAAATTCCTATATTCTTTTGTTCACCAAGTCCAAGTTACAAGTCCCACAGTATCAGAGCTTTTCATAATCTCAAATGTTTCACATTGCTGGGAAACTGAGAACCACGATATTCTCAGTTTAACAGATGGGAGATTAAGACAGAGGCTTTGACTAGCTTCAACAAAATCATGCAAAGTGTCTGTGGTGGTGCAGGCAATTAACCTTCTCACACTCATCCTCCAAAAACCCCTTGCTTTCTCCTAAGGTGAGTAACTGTGTGTTTTGGGGGCAAAAAAAATTATGTCTTACACAACAGAAGAGCACGAGAAAGGAGAATGGGTGAAAGCATTATTTGATTAAAGGAGTGGGCAGGATAGCTGATATGGGATACCTGCACAGGAACTTAGGGCAGTCTGTGTTCTGTGTTCTTTGCCTTCAGAAGGCTCCAGTTTAACATGTAAATTGGCTCCAGGGCTGAACAAAACAAACACTAGTGCCAGTTTTTGTTCAAGGTAATGTATTCCATCTGCTTCATAAGAAACTAAACAACTTTCTGGACCGCTCCAGGTACACAATCATATAGTATATAGTAATAAATCACTCCTAAAGAAAGCAATAAATGTAGCTGAGAGCTCAAACTTTTAAAGAAAGCCGCCATATTGTTACACTACAGATTAGAGGGTTGCTGTCATAGTTTAGCAATCTGGTTGAAAAGCACCAATGCCTGGATTTGTCCCAACCACCTGAGGAATGCGTGTGGTCACTCTGGCTCCATAGGCTGTCAGTAAAATAAACTCTTAATTCCCAGGTTCAAAGGGTAGCATGAATGAACTGCTTCCAGGAGACACCCATCAAGGTCCATTGATTAGATGTAGCACTTAAGATGGCAATGATTTAAACTTGGGTGCACTGGGAAGCTGCCTGAATCTGGATTGAATCTGTTGCCTCTAATGACAATGCTGCAAGGCTGCGTGCCAGCAGTCTCCTTGGTCATCCCCTTGCAACTCCCGGCACCTCTGGCACTCTTCCACTTACTAATAGATGAAGTGGAGCAAGGGCAAAATAACAAACAAGCAACAAGAAGAAAAACCTTCAATTTCCCAACGGATGTATTCATACATCAGTTGAGCATGAAATTCTGAAATTAATATGGACTTGGGGATCTTTGTACACACTGTAATGTTGGAACTGGCTCCACTTTTGACCAACCTTCTCCTCAACAAAACTTTGTTCAGAAACTATAATGTTCCACTTAGCTTGATTTTTATTTTTTTTTTTAATTCCCTGAATTTGAACAGACCTAAGAGAATAAGGCAAAAACGGAACCCAAATTTTTAAGTCATTCCTTCTAAGTGTCTCTTCCCAGGTCCATGTGCAGATCAGTTATGAGAACAGATAGCTCCTTTCACTTCTGTGCTAACTGGTATAACCACCTGCAGATGCTGCCCCAAGATATCTGCTTTAATGGCTTCTCTCAAAAGTTAAAAGAATAAAATCCCAGCTGTATGTAAGGGTCATGAGGAGGGAAGATACCAGCAGGTGTTCTCCATCAGAGAGACTTTCTAAAATGAAGATTCAAATGCTAGATGTGGACTTGATTTATTCATCCTTTACTCCTTCTTTCCCACGAATGGGTGAAGCGGTCAGCTTGGTTGGTGCATGCACAGTCAGAATCCCAGTCTTCCTGTCTGCACATCACCATCTTTGCAGATGATATGAAAAACTTGCACGGGTTAGACTAGTACAATAATGTGAGTCATTAATCTCAGCTACCCTGTCTCAAATAGGTGAGAACATCCTCCATTTGTGCTGAAGTGCAATTCAATTGTTGGAGACAGAAGTGGACCCTTCTTACTCTACATTCTTCACCAAATATCTTATTATTATGCTACAAAAATATCAATGTGCCTGTGGAAAATAAAAATAGCTTAAATTTTTTTTTTCTGGAAATGTCAAAACTTGACCAAAAAAAAAAAAGGACCACAAAGTAAAAGAAAAATTTTTGTCCCCCAGATCTTTGGTCATTAGAGAAAAGAAGCCATATAAATATACACATGCCACACAGAACCACAGATATTCTTAAGGTGACAACTTAATTTTATTTTGCTTAAGAGTATTGAGAATATTCCTCCCAACTCTTGAAGCCAGAAGTAGTATTCCAAAGAAAGGACGGATCTTAAATGGAGAACTACAATCTTCTTTTTCTGTTGAGTACGTAGAGGTGGATGCAGTTACTATCTGTTTAATAGCCTGGTAGCTCTTTCCTCACATCGCTTCCAGCACGTTATGTAATCACTTCACCCACTTGTGGGAAGGAAGGGGTCTTCAGCCAGCATTTGAGTCTTCATTTTGAGACAGTCTCTCTGATGGAAAATGGGCTGGCTGGTGTCTTCCCCTCATGCCCCTTGCATAGAGTTGGGATTTTTTCCTTTAACTCTGAGAAGTAACCTTGAAGTAGGTGGGTATTAAAACTCCTCTCTCTTATAAAACTGTCCCACAAATTTATGACAAAAGATATCATTACTCCTCTAATATTTTTTTACACCAAGGTACTGGTAGTGCCAGATTTGCCACATTGAGGTTAACAGCACAGCAGCAGCTTCATAGGAAAAGTATTTTTTCCGTCTTGTTTCCACCATTTTCCTGGACCCTATATAAGATGGAGTCTTTTCAAATGCTTGCATAAAATCTAACTACTCCCTGAAGTACAGCATGCATTCACTCATAGATCTAAGCAGGTTTGCAGTCTAGGCCTTTGTGCTGCTGTTTTTCTACATCTTACAGGCTCTTCCTGTGCTATTGACTTCTCTAATAGTGGAAAGTATCAGTGTCATTCTTACATCTACCAGATATTCCTCCAAAACCACTTCTGGACCATTTTTAATTGCTATATTTCTGTAAAATGTTTAAGTCCCAACCAGTGACTGCTTTCTAAAAATAACAGAATTATTTTGCCAGAAAATTCCTAAAGTAACATCTCTAAAATAGTTTTACCAGGGCAGAAGCCAAATTTAATTTACTAATTCTAGGTAATGTTCTTTTCCTACTCCAGTAGCCTGAATATTTTAGTGAGTGTATTGGGTCTGATCAAGGTAAAGCTCACAGCCCTGACAGTGCTGTGCTCTGCATTGGTAGCTGGATGGGTGCTGATAACAGGGCAGTGTTTTGGCTATGCCGGGCAGCACTGTCCCTCTGATGTTCCTTCCCCCATCGAAGAGGATGGAGGTGGCGAAGGTCCTGGGAGGGGATACAGCCAGGCCAGCTGACCCAAATTAGCCAAATGGATATTCCATACCATGTGACGTCAGCTCAGATATAAAAGCTAAGGGAGAGAGGCGGAAGGGGGGACACTCGTGTGTTTTCACTGACTGTCCTCCGGAGCAACCGTTACGCGTGCTGAGGCCCTGCTTCCCGGGAGGTGTCTGGACATCGCTGCCCATGGGAAGTAGAGATTGATCCTTTGTTTTTTTTCTCTTTCGCTCGCGCACGCAGACCTTGCTTTGCTCTTTGCTTCATACTGTAATAAAACTGCCTTATCTCACCCTACTGGCCGTGCTCCAGCTTATTCTCCCCTGTCCCAGCAGGAGAGGGGAGTGATAGAGCGACTGTGGGCACTTGGCACCTAGCCAGAGTCAACCCACTACAGTGAGCAAGGTCAATAAGCAGAGAGTAGATGACATTGGCAGAAATATTAGAGCTTTTATAGAATCATTTAGGTTGGAAAAAGCCTTTAAGATCATCAAGTCCAATGATGAACCCAGCATTGCCAAGTTCATCACTAAACCATGTCTCCAAGTGCCCCAGGCATGATGATGTAACCACTTCCCTGGGCAGTCTCTTCCAATGCTTAACAAACCTTACACTGAAGAATTTTTTCCTCAAATATAATCTAAATCTCCCATGGTACAACTTGAGACCACTTCCTACTGTCCAGTTGCTTGTTACCTGGGAGAAGAGGCCTTTTGCCACCTGGCTACAACCAGCTTTCAGGCAGTTGTGGAAAGCATAAGGTAAACCCTGAGGCTTCTCTTCTCCAGGCTAAACACCCCCAGCTCCCTTAGCCACTCCTCACAGGACTTGTGCTCCAGACCCTTCACCAGCTTCGTTGCCCTTCTCTGGATGTGCTTCAAGACCTCCATC
The DNA here is from genome assembly GCA_013398955.1 of Callaeas wilsoni. NCBI lineage: Eukaryota > Metazoa > Chordata > Aves > Passeriformes > Callaeidae > Callaeas > Callaeas wilsoni. The sequence continues at coordinate 233,268 of VWPU01006684.1, forward strand.
AATGTCTTTAACGTTGTGAGGAACCCAGAACTGGTGTGGCCTGGGTTAAAACAGTGCCAAGTACAGAGAGATGACCACTGCCCTGGTCCTGCTGGCCACTCTATTGCTGACACAGGCCAGGATCCCATTGGCCTTCTTGGCCACCTGGGCACACTCTAGCTCATGCTCAGCTGCTCTCAGCTAGCATCCCCACGTCCTTTTGTTCCTGGCCACTTTCCAGCCACCCTTCCCCAGCCTGTAGCACTGCAGGGGTTGTTGTGACCCGAGGGCAGGACCCAGCACTTGGCCTTGTTGAACCTCATACCATTGGCCTCAGCATCAGTCCAGCCTGTCCAGATTCCTCTGCAGAGCCTTCCTGCCCTCCAGCAGGTCAACACTCCCAGTGTTTGGTGTCATCTGCAAATTGACTGCAGGTGATTGATTCCCTCATCCAGACCACTGATAAAGAAATTGAACAGGACCGGCCCCAACTCTGAGCACTGGGAATGCACTACTAATGTCCGGCCGCCAACTGGGTGTAACTCCATTCACCGCTACCCTCTGCACTCGGCTGTCCAGCCTTTTTTTCACCCAGTGCATAGCGTACTCAGAAGCCAGTTTTTCCAGAAGAGTGCTGTGGTGCTTCATTGTCTTGCCATGAAACCCATCAGCTGAAAGATTTTCTTCACAAGAAAACCTGATATTGAGGTATTACTGGAGTTAATAACTGCCATTCAGAATCTTTCCCATGTAAAAGGGAAATTTAATCAGTTTTTGCACTATGTACTGCAGTAAAATAATATCCAGTTTTAAAGAAGTCTGCCTTTTTACACACTGTAGTTTGTGTTTTAAATATACCTGTCTGCCTAACTTCTTCATGAGGTGGCAGGAACATTCTGTGAGAATAGAGAGGCGGGTAGCAGAATGGGAAACTGCACATTTTTCTGTCTAAATCCATCCTTGTAAGTGGGTGTAAAATGATACCATTATGATCTGGTTAAATTTAATTCTGCAATTTGCCAGTCACCACATTTTGTATTTGCTTCTGTGCCTTGTCTACAGGGTATACACATTAAAGCCCCATTAATGATGTAGGCACAGCATTTGAAGAGAAGTATGTTATTTAATCTGGTGAGGAATATTTGATCCCTGCTTTTAGTTCTGGTAGTGGTAGTCCCAAATTTGAATGGTCTGAGAGGTTTTGAAGAATTACATTTTTGTGGGGAAAAGTTTTCAAGTAACATATGCCTAGGTCTTGTGTTTAAGTGTGTACTAGGTCTTTTTAAGCCTTGTGGCTGGATGAAACCAATGGGCACAAATCTTCTAAACCACTGCAGTGTTTTTCAACGATTCTAATGTGTCCTTGAATTTCACTGCAAGATCAGGAATGAGATGTCTATTTAGATTAGATCTCTAACCACCTTCTGTGTATCTTCCACACCCATAGACTGATATGTTTTCTCCTAATGCAATGTAAGACTCTTTCTCCAGGTCAGCAAACCTCTTACCAGTGGCTCCATTTCTGGGATCTAGGCAGCTTCTGTGAGTAGAACTGGTGTTACTTAATTAGGCAAAAAAAGGCCTCAAGTGCCTTTTCCTCAGCCTTTGTCACTATGTTCCCCCTGCATCCAAAAAAGGTTGGAGATTCTCCTTAGCCCTCCTTTTTTTGTTAATGTATTTATAGGAGCATGTTATTGAAAAACTCCAAAAGACAGAAGAAAAAAACAACACTCCCTCCCACCCAACACACAAAATTTAAAAATCAATGAATAAAAGACTTTTCAGAATGCTAAAACCCTCTTGTCATTGGTCAGTGTTGCTCACTGAAGCAACCCAGCAGAGGGCACAGACTCACCTCTGTGAGTAACTATGGATTCATACTCCCACTGGCGAGTGATCTTGACCTACATTTAGCACTCTGTTTACTTTCTTTCCTTTAATGACTGCTCTGTGCTCAGCATAGGGAAACAGCTTATCACAAGTATGGCAGAAATTTTGCAAACATGATGGCGTTTTTGTTTCCCATCACTGTCAGCTCAAAAAAGAGAAAAAAATAGTAAACACAGCACCATTTCGTTCTATTCCTATACTGGGGAATAAAACTTCAGTTCGTGCAAAGTAGTAAAATCAGTGGAGTTTTCCTGACTTCCCCCAGCTGAGAATTTTTTCCAGTGTATCTATATGTAAAATCACACAAACATTATGTGGATGGGGTTATATATGAAAATCAATATTAAATTCATCATCTTTAGCTGCTACAGACCACAGTGAACACTTGCTCTCTAATGGTTAAATGCCCTTTGGATCTGAAGCCCTTTGATTTATTGGAAGAAACCTGCTGGGCAGAACATACTGTGGAGCTGATTAATGTCAGCTTCTGTCATCAGTTTCCACTTAGATTCTTGGCCAGCTCTGACATCTCCTCCCTTAAGGATCCAGAAGAATTTGAGGACTGATCCAAGAGCTTTACTGGCATGGGATTTGCAGAATGTGGTGCTTGCAAAATAAGGAAGATGAATGGAAGTAAAATTCCATGTTCTCTACTGGACTTGTTTCTTTAACTCATTTCTCTGGAGAAAGAGACCAATGCCAGGACCACACCAGCAAGGGAAACAAATCAATAGCATGTTCACTGGTTTTGTTACAGATGTCTTGCATTTCCTTTGCTGCTTTATATGCTCCCTTGTAGCCTGTCAAACTGGAAAATGACTGCAGTGAGAATGCAGAGCTACCATAGCTGTCTAGATTTACACTCACCATTGTACAGGGAAACTTATGGACTCCAGACCAGTTGGTAGTGCTTACCATTTTAGAGAGGATAAGCCTTTATCTGAACAGGGCTAATAAAAATTGGCAACCACTGTGATTTGCAGGTTGATCACTCATGAGTAGCGTGAGCTTTTTTAACAGTAGAACGCAAACATCCCTGTCCTTTGCACTGACCCTCCCTTGGGAATGGAGATTGCTTGTGGCAGATAATTTTCTTGTGTTCATTTTGACACATTTCCCTGGCAGTTTCTCATTTGGAGAAAATGACTCTAACATTTCTTTCGACTGTATAATTCTCCTGCTGCTCATCACACATATGGATACTTCTGCTAGAGGAATCACACATTGCTGTAAAAATCCTATGGCACTGTACCCATTGCTGAACACATTCTCACTGGCAAGAAGGAGGTATGAGGGAACAGTCGAATGATGAAATATTAAAAACAAAGTATTATGGGACTATAGGAAACTTAGGAAGATGAGCTGTCCTAGAAGACACATTTAAACTTCCAAGAAATCAAAGTACAATCCTAATAATTTTAAAATAAGATTTCATGTCCTGCACATCACTAATGGCAACCTGATTTGTCAGAAATTATGTCATCTGGATTAAGAATATTACAGTGCTTCCCTTTAATATTACATTTGTAGCAATCTGCGCTGATAAAATCAGTCTCACGTGTTCAGTCCCTTTTCCTTCTCCACCCTTCATGGTGAATTTGGTGCTTTCCAAGATAAGCTGTAGAAGAACAATTGCACAGTGCTGGAAGCCTTTATTTACTTCCTTGCTTTCATTTAAATCCCATTCCCCATCCCTTCTTTCACATTCACAGACACCACTACTTGTGTGCTTGAGTGCGAAGGGAAAGTTATAAAAGGAAGAAAGTGAGGCCTTTTTTTCTTAGGAATAAGCCAAAGAGGTTTATAGGCTTATATAATGCTACACAATTAACCAGATCATTTTTAAATGTAGCTGTGGGATTTTGCTGATGGCCTTTTTTTTTTTTTTTAAATAAGGAATTTCTCAGCAAGGAGGAAACTACATGTCTATAAAAAAAAAAAAAAATCCTGAACACCACACACAAAAAGACCTTTCCAATGGCAAATTAAGTCCATACATAGATTCCCACCGACTTTAATGGACTTTGAATCAGTCCCAAAGTTATCTCAAATCTCCAAAGTAACGCAACTTTTAAAAAACAGTGTTTATTACTCAATTTTCTGGGATAGTGATTTAAGTCTATAAAATCTAGCCTTTTTCAGGGTACTCAGTCTCAGAGAAAACCTGTTGGAAAAATTTCATTGAACGTAGGATGCTTAGATTTAAATAATTTAGATTCATGGACCAGAATTTTTGATGAAATATTGCTGAACTGGAATTTTCTGACCAACACTACTATGAATAAAATTAGCGGATGACACACAGATTGGCAGAGTAATGATTAATGGCAGAATGTTCTGGACCAATTAAGAAACTGGAACAATTAAACAAAATATTTAAACAAAATATTCAGTATGCTCAAACATGAAGCTATGCATTGAAGAACAAGGAATGGCAGATTTGCCTTCGCTATCCTGGAAAGAAATGAGTCCAGTAAGATTGTCCTGATGGAAAACCAACAGAGTATAAACTTCAGCATGGCTGATGTGGCTGTTACATGTCTGCAGCATAAAGTGCTTCTATTTTTCTATGTAGCTCAGGTGACTCAATGCAGAGATTAAAGGAATTGGGTTTTGCTGCCTATCAGTAAGATGAGAAGTTAACTTGATTACAGTGCGAGATTGCGAAAGAAACGTCAAATGATAATTACCAGGAAAAGCTATCTCATTAACTTCAAGAACAGGCTTGTCGATGGAGCCAGATCAGTCTAATTCAGAAATAGGAGTGACACATGTTTACAATGAGGTAATAAATGAATGAAAAGAAACACCAAGGAAGGTGGCAGATTTTCCATCTCTTGAGGGCCTCACAGCACACAACTCTAAAGCACACTTTAGTTGAAGAGTCATCCTTTAGCTCAGTATCAGCAGAAAGCCAAATAGCTTCCTACATACAGGAAGTAAAGATGGGTAGGCCCATTTTGCCTTATTTATGAAATCTGTGAAGGAAGAATAGACAGCCATAACTAAAAAATAGCTAGATAGAGCTTTGTCAGTATGGTTAAAATAGTCCAAAAGGCAGTAGAGAAAGGTTTCTGTTGAACTATGAAAAGATGTGACCCTTCTAGTTTGTGTACTACATTAGTGAAAGGACCAAGTGCTCATTCTTGCTTCCATTGACTCCAACACTGCATCTACCTTTGGTTTTGTTGCGTGTAGTAATAACTCCTTAATCATTAGCAGCAAAAACTCCAAATCTGATTTTCTCCATGCAGTTTTCCTTCAGTCAATTAATAACAGCTGGATCCTGGACTTTTAATTATGCTGAAGCTAATGACTGCCTAACAAAGCTCTAATATCCAGCGCTGCCCAACTGATGAGACAGAGACAAAGTGGCTGTTCTCTTTATGGGGTGTTATTTGCTTGACATGTTTGCATGACTGGGTCTGATGTTCACAGCTGATCTTCCAGGGTGCTGCATAATTGAGGTTTTAAATTATTTTAAGTTATTAGAATACCCCTGAGAGACCCCAAGTCATTCATCTAGCCAAAAGCAGAATTCTCCAGAAGAGTCCTGTCAAAATGGCATCTTCATCATGCACAGAAAATGCACTACACCTATAGATTTTAAACTCCTAATTGTAATAATGACTCTGGCACCAAACCTTTCTGGAGGATTGATGGCTAGCTGAGGCTAATGGCTCTCAGCTGAATTTCAAGTCACAGCTTCTCCCAAACAGTCATTAATCTTCAGGAAATGTCCTGTGCTTCCATCAGGAGTGTTTAAATGTCTCTGTATTTTTAACTAGATTATTCGCAGCATGTTTCTGAAATCAGCAACATAAAAATGTGATTTTTTCTGAACAAGCTTAAATGTCATTAATTCATTTCACATGGCTATTTTCCTGGAGTCCTGTCCCAATGGTCTTCACCTCACCAAAGTTCTCAGTGACCTGGCTAAAGACTGGCCTTTTATTAAACTCTAAATATCAAACTTGATAAAAACATGAACTAGGATTTTCTGTTTTACTTCACATTGCCTCATCCTAACTCTCACAGAGGATGCTGATCTGTCTAAATTATCACTTATTTTAGGCCCCCAGCTAACCCATTGATCCTTGTCTCCTGGAGACCCACATTGTCTTGTTATTTTGCTCACAAGTTCTCCTCTGAAGTGAATCAACTATCCTGGGGAAACAAAATCTCACACAGTTTTTGAGATGGTTAGCTTTGGAAGTCACTTCCAAAAGGTCGTGATGAGGAAGTCCCATTAGGTTTGGCTCTGAGTGTCTCATATATTCCTATAACACATTGTACCAGGTTTTACATCCTCAAGCATGCCCTCACCTCGTAGTTCAGTTCACACAGTTCACACTTTCCGTTTCACGCTAAGAAAACACAATTCTGTCAGGCTGTAACACAGTCCTCACCATTCCTGACACTGTGAACTGTACTAAGAACCATACACAAAAAAAGATTGTTATGATTTGAGGTCACTGGGGGATTGCATGGGGCCCAGCAGAGGTCCAGGACCATGTACTACATAGCACTGGTGCAGACAATCCGAGCTGACTCTGAGCAGCACAGACACAAACCACCCTTCACCCCTTGGACCGGGGGCCAGAAATCAGTCCTGATACTGAACGCACTTAGCAGTGCAGCCAATAATAACATTTCCTGGGAATAAAGTGAGACCACTGCTGAACTGTTTGCAAAAATTGTCCTATCACCATTTTCACCATAAATCATTGACTGTCACACCAAACCTTCAGCAGTCAGAGAGTTTTGCAGGGCTCTTGCTGGAGTGATCCTTTTACAGACAGTTAAGAAAAGCCACCAAGTTTTTTTCTTCATTCTGCCTTCAAAAGCCAAGGTTGTGCCTTGTTTGTCATGGTCTTCGGGAGCACTTAGGTGAGGGATTTAAGGCGTCTAAAAGGCCACAAAGCAGTAAATTCTCAAACTGAAATGCTCCTGACAAGCAAGTTTGAACATGTAAAAGAATCAGACACAACAATAACCTAAGAGAGGCTTTTGAATAAAAATAAACTTGAACAAATGCAAATGTTAGACATTTGCTAAGAGCTTCCAAAATAACATTTGTTTACACAGCTTTTCAAGAAAAGAGATTTGATAACAGTGGAAAATTGACTAACCTTTCCAAATACTTGCACGGGCTTGGTTGTTGGCTTTTGTTTCAAGATTCTTTTCTATGAAAATGTGTAAAGGATTTACTTAAATAAGAACAGGTATGAGTCTTATGTACACAAAAATGTGGCAGAAATAAGCATCATGTTTGATTTTATCAATGTACTTTCGAGCCCAGATACCATCCTAGTGCCTGCCATTTCCCACCAGGAACATGACATGTGCAAAGAGCAATAAACCATAGACTCCCATCAGTTGTGCTAGCATAGAATTTCCCTTAGTAGTTTAATTAGGAAAGCATACGGGAGACCTGAGAAATTTTCTGAAACCAGATCCCAGGAAACCTGATAGTGTACTTTCCTACCCACACGTTAGTTCACCCTTCAAAAAGTTTAGAGCCAAGAGCAATCTCAAAGACCAATCTCAACAACCAGTGAGTGCTGTTAGAACTAGATAGGGTCACATGAGGGTATTTTGGAGCAAAAAATAAGACAATAAATACCCTCTTTTCACTGTGAGATAAATGTAAACCATCATCTTCTAAAGATGATGTTTTTCACAGAGCTGTTACATAGAAAGGAGAAGGAACATGAGCACTATCCTGGGTAGCCCTGCAGTGACAACTCATTTTTGATACATGTGGCAACCAGCTTTGAGGTCCTGCTCTCAATGTCCCTGTGAGTGGAGCCACATCAAACTCAGGCTATTCAGGTGAGTGCTGCAATCACAGGACAGATTATTCTCAGAGTTGAGGATGTTTTCAGCAGAATTTTTAACCTTGGTTCCTCTCAGTGTCTGCATGGAAGGATTCTGTTTTGACAAACCAGCACTTTCCAACACAAAACATTTTACTGAACAATTCCCACTTAGCTTTACTAAATGAATAGTTTGCCTCCGTAAAACACTGTAGCATGGGGAAACTAATATTCCCATTGGTGACAAGGCTTTAGAATACAAATGGGTAGATTTTTCTGCAGTTGTTAATGTGTGATTCCTTACAGACTTAATGTGAAGGACAGAATATGCTGGGATATGCCTTTAACTCTCAAATGTCCAAATTATGTTGTTATGGCTAAGGAAAAGTACTTGCAGATATCTTCATTTTTTCAAAATTTCTTAATAATTTGTCCAAAATTATAGGTGTGTTTTGGGCATTTAACCATTTGGTTCTTAGCTCAAAACATATTGAAAGAAAGATAAATTCGTTAAACTACAGAATGGTCAATTTTAAGAGGATTACCTGTATCAGAAAGAGTAATCCATGGTTTATAACAGCAATATTATTTTTTAAAGCTGGTGGATGGAGCAGCTGCTTTGTAAAGTTATTAATTTCCTGAAAAGAATACTGAATGCTTAGAGATCAGAATGCAAGGCAGGATGTAATTATACAATTGTGTATGTGCATCTTTTATACATTAATTCTGCACAGAGCTCCCCTGCCTTTCAAAATGATCAGTATTGTTTTCTGTTTTGTAGACCCAAAACAATACCCAAAAACACAAAAACGAACTCTGTGTCTGTTAGAAGGGGGCCCAGTAACAGCTGACTTTAAGGACAGGCTGATTCTTAGAGCGATCACAAGTGCAGGGGGTGGGGAGAGCCACCACACCTGAGGACACAATTATTCTCCCATGGAAAAACATGTAGGTTTTTGAATGGGAGACACCTGGATGTCTCAGGAAATAAAGTTGTTCCCACGGGTGATGAGGCACCAGACTCAGGCCTTGTTCTTCCCTCAGACTGTGGACTGGCTGCACTCGCTTATCCCTTAGGCTCTCATTTACTGCCTTTACTCATCAATGCTGGTCTGTTTTTGTTCTTGGAGCTCATATGTGTGCAGGGTTTACTCTATACCTGCATTTCCCTAGAGGCATTTAACTTCTTTTCTGCTCCAAATTTTCATCTGAGAGATATTTCAAGCTTCTGAGACTTGCTTGAATCTTCCTAATAGTCAAATCTCCTGTGCTGGTAGAATTCAATCCCCGATCACATGCATAATATTCAGATGTGTGCATTTCTTGGGCAGGTGTGTGTAGTAAACCCAATTACATCATATTTTCTATGTATCCATGCGTGGTCTGGGCAGCACATGAGCATTATTTCTGGGCATAAAATGCTGGAGATTAATTTGGTAACCCTACCTACCTAAACTGTAATCCAGAGCTAAGGAAGGAAACAAATCTCCAATCTATTTGGAACTGAGGAAAGAAATCTGTCCCACGCTTTCTGTTGAGATCTCCATTCAACCTGGTGATAAACAGTTTTAGTGAGGTTGACTCACCTTCCTTTACCTTCTGACCTCTTAAGGATCATGGCTCTGCTTTTCACAAGCAGTGTATTTGGAGGAAACTGGAGACACAGTAGGAGACAAGAATGAAAACTAGGTCAATAATTCCAGCATCAAAAGAAATAAAGACTTCAAAACTCTTTATTTGCAGTGCTGCTTAAAACCAGAACAGGTGTATTCTTTCCTGCATAGAAGGAGCAATGAGAGCAATTGAGATCCGTTTGGGGCAAAATGACATATGGAGAAGAAGAGATTTTTTGCAAGGGCCCGTAGTGATAGGACAAGGAGGAAGGGCTTTAAAATGAAAGAGGGCTGGTTGATACTAGATGATGAAGGAAATTCTTTACTGTGAGGGTGATGAGGCACTGGAACAGGTTGCCCAAAGAAGTCATGGATCCACAACCCTGGAAGTGTTCAAGGCCAGGTTGGATGGAGCTCTGAGCAACCTGATCTAGTGAAATATGTCCCTGCCTATGGAAAGAGGGTTGGAACTAGATAGTCTTTAAGGTCCATTGCAACTCAGACCATTCTATGATACGATCCTACAACTTGGAGGTAGAAAAAGAAAATGTTGTGTTCACATACAAGAGCCTCAAGGTCTTTTTTCAGAACAAACCTTCACATTCTGGAGAAATTTAAATATTTTGTAAGGCATGAAGAGATTTATAGATTGTTTCATGTATGTTTTTCTGATTGCAGTGTCGTCTTAGGCTAAGGAGCCTATGTAAGTTAACTTGCTAAAAAGTCTTTATGGTTTGTATGATATGGACTTCTGTTTAAACAGAAGGAAAAAAAAAGTGCTAATTGAAGCTGTATTTCTGTTAAAAATGATGGTTTTGAATTAGGCAATCACTTAGAGCAAGCACTCACTCCCTATCCCAATTTAGCCCATTCAACCACAAACCCTGAGCAGCTTTGGCCAGATTCCCCAGCATGTTCCAACTCCTGTGAGTTACTGGAACCATTCAAAGGCACTGGACTTCAGCCAGATGAGTCCAGCTGAGAGTTCTTCACAGTGTGGGAGCCCTTAGTGCACACAAAGGCAGCACAGATGCTTCCTTGGTTCCTGTGTTGCCACCCCATGCTCCTACCTCGCTTGGTCCTGGCACAGGGACAATGTCACAGGGAGGGAGAGAACACAGCTGGCAGTGCTCATCTGACACGCAGGCCTGCAAAATTCAAAATAGCAGGAGGAAACCAGAGCAACACATGGGTCCTGATACAAAACCAAAGAGTAGGGAGCTCTGCTTGAGAGCCCCATGGCAGCATTCATTCACCAAAATCATGCTGAGCTGAAGCATAGGAAAACAGAGCCCTTATACTTCAGTCCACATTAATCCAGTCACCAAGGAAACTCAAATTTTGTGTACTAGTGTGGGTTTTTATCTTAGTGCCTACAACAACATTGCAGTAAATTACCTTCAGGGAGAAGGCTGGCAGCAGAAGAAATGAGGTGGGCAAAACTCAGCTCATAGTCTGAGACACCTCAGAGTAAACATCTCTATGGACATCTACTTGATATCATCAATGGAGACACTTGGGATTCCAGGAAAGATTCAGTTCCATTTACATCGATGTCTGGTACCACTTCACACACCCTGGCATTTCCCGCTGGCTTCCAGCTCCAGTTGCTGAATATGTAGGTTCCCTGTATGTTCCATATTGTGTCTGCCAGCTCTGTAAGAGTTTCTGGGAATTCCTCAGATGGCAGTTGTATTTATGCAACTGAACTGATCCGTGGGGCTCATTGACTGGAACTGGACCCTAATGATATGTTTAAGTGTTTAAAACTGACCCTTACCTGAGATGACCAAATGGATTTTCTTGTATTTAATGGGATAGTTCCAGAGGAAACATTGAATGTTACTTTTTCCAAGTATTTTGAATGTCCGTGGGTTTCTGAGAGAACATCTATACTGCCCATTCATATATCTCAGCAGCTTCTGATGGCTATAAGACAGTTGTAGCTGTGACACAGTCATTGCAAAACACTTTATGTCAGCGCAAAGACCACTGTGCCTACATCTGCAGTAACACCACTCATTTTTCAGGATAAATTATTTCATGCTACAGGAGCATTGAAGCACTACAGAACTCCACAAAAAAGGCTCTGTATGAAGGAACTGAGCACGTCTACAGCGGTTCAGGATGGAAAGAGTGCACTGCAAGAGCAAAACACCTTTCTCATGGGGAAGAAGCCTGGGATAGACAATCATTATTGTATTCATATCAACTGAATGAAACAAATAGGGACATCTTCCCTTGGCACTTCTGTTTCCAATTTCTCCTTGAAAAACAGAATGTGTGTCTCCCCTGAAAATTCATAAGGCCATTAAACATTCTTTAACACCATGTCCATAGCTATCATTGGAAAAATGCCTGGATCAGAGGGACATTTCTAAAACAAGAACGGAATTTATCGTAGCTGTAGCAATAAAGCTTCTCTGCTAATCTAACTTGTCAGCCTCCTAGGGCTGCAATGCTCAAGTCCACTTAGATGAAAAGAGACATAAATACTCTTTGCATGTAAAATGAGACTGGAAATGTGAAAGAATATTTAGAATAATAAGTAGAGTTAAAGAAGGAAAAATTTGAAGGGAAAAGTTTTTCATGGTAAAAACTATGGCTAAAAAGATAAGGAATATCTTCAGAGTACTGTTTTCTTCTCTTTAATGCTTTTGGGGATGTTGCTGCTGACTTTTCAGAGGATTTTTCTCTAATGCTGTAATAATTTGGGGGTTTTTTGGTTGTAAAAAATGGAGCTATTCAAGAATTCTTTTCAGGTCTAAGAATCAAATTTTACTTGAAATTTAAGTAAAATCAGATTTGCTTATGCCAGTTTTTATGCCTTTGTGTGCCTCTGAAAGGAAGCTACTGCGACTGCAGTAGGAGCCTTCGATCCCTTTAGAGCCATTAACCTCTTCACAGAGAACAAGAGTTTCTCAGAGTTGGGAGCTGTGCCTCAGTGTGGATCTGAGCCACCAGGCCAAAGGGAGGCATGGGCTGTGCCACACGTGGTTTTCCAGATGCCTGGTCTCAAGAGTGTGTGCACATTTTCATACAGAGGGATCCACAGTTCCTATGTTCTCAATACTATTAGACATCAGGTTTTAAACCATACAGTTTCATACACTTTCCAGAGACAGGACTGTAATGAATTAATAAGTAATTCAATAAATAAATTCTTGTTGTCCTTGTTCCAGAAGGATACTTATATTTTCTTAACTTATACTACCAGTGATCATCTATGATCTGGTCCCCTCAGCACTACCTCCTCCCACCCTTCCCACATCCCAGGACTCCATTTCTTCCTCCTTGGGGCCATGAGCCCCTATCCCAGCAGAGCTGCAGAAGCACTGCCATTCTCCAGCTACCACCAGACACAGCACTCGTGGCTGCCCTGCTCCTGGATGGAGGCTGGGATGAGACAGGCTGCCCGGTCCTGCCCTGTTGCTCCAGGGAGACCCTGGCACTACCAGTCCCCACCCTATGGAGCCCCTGTCCCTGCTGTGCCCTCCCACACAGGTGTATAACTGGAGCCACAAGCCAGACCAAATCACACAACCAGAGAGTTTTTTTAAAAAACGGCATCTGCTATACCTGGCGTTGTCCTGAGAGTTAGTAATTTCCTGTGTTCAGTATTAATGGGATTGGCTCCTTAATCCTTCAAAGCGTTAAATGTACCAAATATTTTGACTGTGGCAAGTATTGCTATTAATAAATGGCAGGGAACAGTGGGTTTCCTGTGTACATGTGCCCCTCTGATGAGGTACACATAACATGTGGCTTCTAATACAAAAGATGGTGTAATCCTTCACTTGTCAGCACCACACTAAAGGTCAGTCTGGTTTTTCTCACTTTGCAAACTTCCATCTGTCAAGGGATGCTTAATTCACAGCTTATTCTCACATCTACCCCAAGGCTGTCTAAATTTAAAAACAGCCATTTGTTTATCATGTTCTGCTTAAAAAAAGAAAAAAGGAGAATTTTTCAAGCCATTGGTTTGTCACAAGAAAAGAATTAGAGAAATCTGTTAGCATAAAACCTAAAAGGGTAGTGTAGTCTTTTGTTTGATTGTAAAAGCTGGTGCTTCCATAATCTGAAATTAGCATCCTTTATTCAGAAGACATAGGACATCACTGATATTCTCTATGAGATGACATCTTGCTCTCCAGCTCACTCTTTATTATCTAGCGAGGTAAATATGCATTAAGGCAGTTCAAGCAAAAAAAACAGGCAGCAGAATTGGGCCATATAAGACATTATATATGCATATACATAGGTACAGACAAATCTGTATTTTAACGAAAGTGTCATTGGCAATGAAATAAAAAACGCTACTTGTTTAATGCAGCTCTCAAACATGAACATAGATTTTGATCACAATGGCTGACTGCTGACTTCTTGCTCCAATGCCTTTCTGCACTTTGTGGTCTCTGTTACAAGGCACGTTCACTTACATTAGCAATTTGAGTTTAAATACAAAGTTATCAGATATTTGTAAATTAAATCTTGTTATAAAGACAATGATCATTGGATTACCTAGGCTCAAAGAGGCTAAGGCAAAAAAAATTGTCTATACCACCATCACCACTTTTTAATGTGAGGGGATCAGATTTGAGAGATTTAGAACATCCTGAAAATTTCCAGATATGTGGGCTGTACTGAAAGGATATGCTGATGGCTCTTATTCATCAAGCTAAAGGAGCCTCTGTATCATTGTAACACCCTGAGCTACCTCTTAGTCACAATCATTTTCTCTTAAGTAAATTTTCAAAAATGAGAAGAAATCTGTAAGTTGTTTTCTTCGTGATTTAATTCTATTTTCCTCAAGTTATTTGTAGCTTCAAGACATGACTTAGTCCACACTCTAGTCCTGAGTGGTCACTGTGAGCAAAATATGTCCTGGAGCAAAGAGAAAGCACCAAAACCCACTAAAGAACAGGGTATTACAAAAAACTTTCTGCAAAATTCCCTCAAGGTAGTTACAGGTATAAGATATCAAGGCTCCAGAAAAGTTAAGAAAATCTATGTCAAATATTCCTTGCTAAAATTATGTATAGGGTTTTTCATAGATGGCCTGTCCTGCGTAGCTTCTGAGCTGAAATACTCACTGCTTCCAAAGTGAGCTGACCAGGGGGTGTCCCCTGGGCGTTTTACGACACCTAGACTGAAGCCAGGCTCTGACAGCTCAGTATAGTAGAAAATTGGCAAAACTTGTGGAAGCTGAAACACTACAGCAGCTTTGCCTCAGCACGCTTGACTTTGGACCTACAGAAGGCACCCTGGATGCTGCAGCCCAAACAGAAACTGGGTGATTGTAAACCTGAAAAGCAAAATAAAGCCCTCGTTAGCAAACGTACCAGTACAAAGAGCCGTTCATATGAAATGTTGCTGGCACAGAAATGGGGCAGGGTTCCTTTTGCAAAAGTTCATCCGAATCCTTGTGCTCTTTGCTAGTTATCATGTTCTAATCTCTACCATGTCCTCACAAATATGCACAGTTATGTACAAAACAACACCCTGTACAGCAGCAGGCCCTCTTTTATATTATGATCTGTCAAGAAAAAAATTGTGCTTCTACTTTTTATAGTCACTATGACTTGACCCAGCTGAGAAGAAAGGAAAGCACAGTGACATTGCCAAGAAATATACTGAGTTGCAGTCATCATCAGAGACTTCCATTAATCATGGGCAGAACTGCAGCAAAATAAGGAACATCTTTTTTAGCTTCTCTTTGTTTAAGTCTCCTAGGAGATTTATACAGCTCTGATGTATATCATGAACCTAGAGGGTATATTTTTAAGGGCTCACTTGCCCTGTCTGAAATTGAGCAAACACGTAAAAATAAATAAAATAAAGCTGTCCTATGTTAAGTGTAAATACTACAATAGAGTAAACTGCATGCTAAACAGGTTTGTTTTTTTTTTTTTAATAAAAGCCAGCTCCCTTCTCTCCTTCCATTATTTGCAGTATCTTCTAAAGTTAGAAACAAAATACTCTCTCTGCTGACTTCATCCTTCTCACTTGGCAAATGCTGGTATTTCTGCCTCACCTTGGAGTGCTACCAAATAAGCCCATTTCACATTCCTTTGCATTCACACTGGGATCATTAGGAGTAAAGCTCTCTGAGTTCCTGCACTCATGTGGCAATGCCATTCTCAAACACAAGGACTGGAGTCCTTTCTGCTGGGCTACATCACCATGGAAGAATGAACTTGAGTCGCCAACCTGCCGCACCCCTTGTGCCTTCTCAGCTCTTGGGAGGCAGCTTTCAGGCTGACACTACTCTGAGCCTTCCTGGCAACGTCATGGACCCCGGGAGTTCAGGCAATTTGGGTCCCGTGTGCTCCACTTCTGCCTTAGCCCATATTTGTTCATTTTCTGCACCAAAAGCTCTGGTGTGGAAAGTTGTTCTGAAACTATTTCTATGTAAACATACCCACAAGCATGGCATTATCAGCCCTGAAAACTGAGATGGGGCTAAAGGATATTACAGCAGCTGAATGTGTGAGCTTGTGTTTTAGCTTTTTAGAGGTTAAATTAATTTCTGAGGAGATGATAATCATAAGGGTTGTATTGTTTCTATGTACTTCATGCACTCAAAAGTGCTGGTGAAATTTGCTACGGCAACATTTTGTCACAGTGTGTTGTAAATTAGTACAACATGAAAAGAAGCAGAATCTTCACCTTGAATCTCTAAATTCTGACCTCAATGTAACTTATTTCAAGAATAGTCTTATTATGCATTTTTCTTGATGTATAATCTTGCAAATCAGGGAATGGAGTTGGTTTTTTTCTTATGAATAATGATTTGTCAAACTCAAAACTTCACAAGAATATGTTTATTATTTCCAAGTCATTTTTATTGGCAGGCTTTACAAATGTCAAGGGTGAATTTTGTGTTCAAATCCAGAAAAATGAGTTCTATACTGAAAGAGCCAGTGGCTCAATTCAAGACAAGAATTTTCTCCTTAGTTCTACCTATATGCTAGAATTGCAATGCTGTTTATTATTCCGATATCTCTCATTAGGAGGAACAAAAAGTACATGAGTACATGCCTTGGGTTTACTTCTCCACCAGATTAAAAATGAATGTGAAAACCTTGATATTTTTTTAACTGAAATAACATTCTTGTTTTCTGGCCAGCTATGTTTTTAAAAGCCAACTTTATAAAACCTACAAAAATCTTCATTGCTGCTTTAAGTTGCACAGCAAGCAAGACTTATCTCTCAGAAACACATTACAGAAAGGTGTTGTATTATGCAACTTAGCTATGATGTTGAAAGAAGTTAAGATTTCCTTTTCGGATAAAATTGCCCAATGTTTGAAAACATTACATTGCAAGCTGGCAGGAAAAGATTTTTTATTCCTTTTTTACCAGTGGTGAAAACCTGCAGCCCCAGGAAAAGTCCCTATATCCAAGCAATTCAATACTGAATACATACCAGTGACACAATTGTGTCACTATTATTGCAGTGACACGAGCCAATACTGTATTAGCAGTGATAAAATCAGGGCACTGCTCTGCTTCAACTAAAGTCACTTTCCAAGGCCCTGAAAAGATGCAAGAGGGTGAAGCTGAATGTACATACAGCTGAGGAAAAGTGTGTTTGGATCACTTTATAATCAATACTTATGTTTTTCAAGGGATAAATAATTACAGGATTGTTAAAGAGCACATTTCTACAATTAAAAAAAAAAAAATCCCCAAGCTAAACAAAACACAACCAAAACCAAACCAAACAAAAACAAAGTAATCCCTAAAATCTTTCCTTTTCTCTTTCAATTTAAGTTTCTTTCCCCTAGTCTTACATACCACTGATGTTCTGTTGCAGTTCTTTTGGAGAAAAACTGGGAAATGCGTCAAAGTCTTTCTTCCTGAGGCAGCAGTGACCGTATTGGACTTTTGTTTGTTTATTTGCTTCTTTGGTTGGTTTCACCCCAGTCTTTTATCTCTGAACAAGAAACTAATTCAACTAGTAACATGAAATATATTTACATGTATTTTGATGTTCTCAATTAAAAAATAGAATGAAAATCCTATTTCTGTCACATCAAGTAGCAAAGTAGTATGTATGCACTGGTGGAGATATTAGGCAGCTCAATCACTGGTCACGAGCAGTAGTGTTCACATTTTGCATTTCAAAAAAATAGCCTTATGTTCAGTCCCTTGCCCAGGGCAGCGTAAATGTTCAGAAACCACCTGCAAAGAATAAGCAGAATTACAGAGAGGAGGACTCCCTGGCTTCCAGCCAAGAAGGCTGTGAAAGCAGCAATGTATTTTTTATTTAATCTAAATTTCTATTCAAAAGAAAACTTAGATTCCCCAATGGACGAAGAAAACTCTGGTTTTAGACTCACGAAACCTGAATCCATCCCTCATTTTGCACTAAATGAATGTAGACAAGCTCTTTTTGTGGGAGCGAGATCTGAATGGTGTGAATGAAATGCAATTTATAGCCTGGGATCTGCTCTTTATTAATCATTTGTTTGAATCTTAGTAGTACTCAAGGGCCTTGCTGAGGATCATGCCCTGCTCTGAAGGCTCAGTGCAGAATGTATCACCCAAGACAGCCCAGGTCCTGAAAAGAGCTGAGAAGAGGAACTGCCAAAGGGAACAAGAGAAGGCCATGTGGTCAGGGTCTTGAGAGGCTAAGTATTTGCCAGTTACAATTTTGTCTCATTTCTCAGTAAAAATTGGGGGCTGTGTTTTTTCATGGATTTCCTACAAGATATCTGCCTAAGTGGATTCTGTGGGGGAGAGCTTCTTGGCAATTAAAGCTCAAAGACTGCTTTTTTTTCTGTTTTTGAGAAAGAAAGAAAACTCCACATGACCTCCAATTAGATCTGAGAAAAACTGAAACAGGTTTCAGAACTGAAACACGGTCCCAGAGTGATTTACATCTGCTCAGTGGGAACCAAAGGAGGAAGGAAATACTAGCAGTACCATCTTCCAACACATGTCTGGTCCTGTTAATATTTGTTGAGTTGTGGTATAGTTAAAAATTTCCAATACTGTGAAAAATTATGTAGCAGAATATGTTAGCAATTAACAGCATATACCACAGCAATGGAAAGCTCTTAGTGCTTTGTGCTATCCACATTGCGATGTGGTCAAAGGAGAGAAACTAGGTTTCATTTTGGCTGTAAGGCAAAACACAAGTAATCTAAAATGAAAGGAAAGAAATATGGTTCACAATAGCTATTCCCTGTGGAGGACCTGATTTCTGCATGGGCTATTGTTTAGAAATTAAATGTTAACACAAAGTCATGGTGACTAACTTTTATCAAACTTATTAAAAGAGAAAGATATTAGCTTGTTGGAAGTATGTGTAACTGTGTATATTTAAGTCCAAATGTTCGATGAACACGAGTCAACTTCTCATCATTCAATTAGCTTTAAAAGTGTGAGAGAGCAAGAAGATAATGGATGCTGTTTGCATCAGCAGTCATTTTTCTTATTTCCTCTCACAAGATGGGGAGGTCAGTCACTGCTTCTTGGAAGACAAAGCAGAGCAACATGTCTCCAGGAATGGAAGATAGAAGAAAAGGCCATCTGTCCCCCACAAAAAGGACAATAGGTGCAGAGCTCTGCAAGTGAAGTCAGTAAACATAAGAATATCTTACAGGTACTTAGAAGAGTCAAGGCTGCAAGAAAATTAATTTTAAGGTGAAACTTGGTGAAGAAGAAAAAGTCTAGATGCACTGATGCAGGAGGGTCTCATCATTAATTGCTAGAACTCTCTAAGGTTTGTTAAATTGCTCACTTCAGATTTTAGAATTGCTCCTAGATAAGAACATTGTGTTATCTCAGCTGAGTACACAACCACATCCTTACAAATTGTTGCTTCTCTTCCAGAACACTCCTCTCTACTTCCCATCGTCGCATTTCTCAGTTTCCAGGATTTATCTCTGAAAAAAGACTGCGCAAAGAATGAAAACTTCAGAGAGTGCATCCACAGATCTTTACTGGAAAGGCATTTGTTCTAGTTTAGAAACATGACAGGCTGCAAGAAATCCCATCTAACTTCGAAGAGTTTTAAGTGTAGACATGCGGATGTGTAGACATTTTCTAAACTGCTCTTACAGAACATGGACTGAAGTAGATCTGGTATTTTTGACATCTACCTGGAGATGGAACCCCCATGTCCTCAGCTGACAAACTCACACAGAAAGATGAATGCACATGTTTCAAAGCTTTGCACACAGCTTTCCTGGTACAGAGGAGTAAAGCAATATTACCTAAAGTAAGTTATCTGTGTCTCTGTTATGCCCTAAGTTTTATCAACATCTAGAACCTCATCAGATCCACGTGTATGTCTTGAATGTTGTGTATGTTCAGAATACAGAGGTATTTAAACATGCTACCTGTGTTCATTCATATCTTAGTCCTTCTTTGTTCCTGTTTTTTTTTCTCATGCTACATTTGTTGCAAGAGGACATGAAAAGTAGTTAACATAGAATCTAAGTGGGAAATTTGAATGAATCCCCTAACGTTGCAGCACTACGGCAAGAGAAATATGTATAAACTATTCTTTTATCTGCAAAACTGTACCCACATTAGGGGTTTAACTAATATACATTCTGTTCATTTCTATGTCAGTAGTGTCAAATTGGTACTAGAGTTGGACAGAAAACAACAATTTTGTTTTGCCAAAAAGTCATGGTTTCAGAAAACATATTCAGTCTGTACTGGGACAAAACGGAGACCATTCCAGAAAAATCTGCAGCAAAAATGCATGTGAAAAAGTCTTTTCCCTTAGTATCTTATAACTCCCCCATGTGCTCACAGGGACTACTGTATTGCAGCTGTACTAGTAATGAAATTGCCCAGGGACTGCTGTCTGACCTGAGGCCAGCTCGCACGGCTTGTGTTGACACAGTTAATTGCTTTTACCCCCCAAAAACATGCTGACTGCATCTATACTGGCTCAAACTATCCCCTCAGCTGTGCTGGGACATTTCTGGGAGAGAGGCAGTTAGCCCAGGCCAAACTATTGCCAAGGACCATGCTAACAATTTAATTGTACAGACAACCATCTGCCCGTGCTCAGGTTTGTGCTGGCTCTGTTTCACATGCTGAAATAAGATTGCTCAGGAGACCATACTGAAGTCCTTGCTCTTGTTCTTCTATGCCAAAGGAGTTTTCCATGCCATTAGCTATTTTGAGAAGGGATTTTCTCTGCCTGGTTTTGATGAGAAATTCCAGCCTCAGCTTGCAAAACAGTCCTGACAAAAAATTTAATGGAAACACATGCACTGGTGTAAAAAGTTCAGATGAATCTGCATTTTTCTTCAAAAAATTCATGCTGTTGACAAATTCCACTGGTTCAATGATTGATTTAAGACATGGAGTATTCATCTGTACTTCAGACCTTGAATGTATCTGGCTGGTTTTCCAAGGCTATAGTTGCTAATGCAATTCACTCCATAGCAATTACATTGTGGTTTTATCTACGTAAGAGCTGGATTAAACAATCTTGCAGATATCAAAGGGTATAAATATTCTTTTTTTTTCTTCTCTTTTTTCATTATCTTCCTGACTGTGGTGGCTTCACTCACTCCTAACACGGTTGATAGATACAGTGTGTTTGGAGACTAAATGCGCATATGCTTTGTCCTATGTTAATTCCTAAGAAAAGTACCTCCTTGAGCATTCATCAATGCAAGAACCAAGTATTTGAATAATGATAGAATAAATAAAGGGATTTGATGGAGCTGAAAGTTCATTTGCATTTTATTAAATTTTCCTCAGATCTTATTTTGCTACTGCATGCACTGACACATTTTTCCTTCTCCTGTCTTGTTTATTAAACAAGTCATTACTTCAGTAAAAAGAAGCATGTCCACTTAATTCCTGCGCACTTCAGAACCTGCTTTCACACCATGGAAAAATGAATAGGGAAATCTTGAGCATGTTTGAAGTGGTTTTAAAATTCTTCCTTTCTTTATAAGACAAGTTATGTTTATCAGTAGCTTTAACTTTAGGGGATCTACAAAGGGACTGGTTTGTCAGCAGAAGACTTATAAGTCTCCCTAACAGTATCAAAGACATTAGGGGTCTCTCAATGGTAGGATGCTAGAGTTGCACACTAAAGATAGCAGACACATGCTTCATGGAAGTAGCACTACTGAAATATAAACAAGCCCCCTTCATCCAGACATTTTTGGTTATGTTTACAGATTAAATCTCAGGATGTGTATATTAGATGTTCTTGTTTCAGGATATTAATGGCAAAATGAACCTGTTTTTGATGTTTAAGTCACATTAATGTCTGATGGACTGTTAAAATGTTAAAGGGTACACCAGACATGCTGTAGTATGTGACATATGTTAGTCATACCATACTAGCTAGGAATTTGGATTTGTTTATAATGAACATAAATTGACTGAATTTAACCCCCCTCTACCTCCTCCAACAGTTAAATCACATTAGGTTCCATTTCCTCTGAAAGACAGTCTTGAAAAATTAGATGAAACTTGAAAAGCAGTTGTATTCAGATTTCAACAGTAGTACATAAAATAACCTGCTTCGCAATAGGAATTTATGTGACCTGTGGACAAATAATTGGATATCAGAAGATCACGTGGAGGTAGCTGCTTTCTCTTCAAGAAGTTCTGTGCAAAAAAAAATCATCCTAACTCTTGAGCCACCATCAGAATAGTTGCAATCCTTACAATAAATCATTTTCATCCTGGACACCAGCCATCAATACACAGCGATCAATACAGTCAATATCCTGTGTCAACACACACCCAGGAGGAGAGAATAAGTAGTGACCTGGGGAGAAACAAAAAGAAAAGATGTCCAAGCGCTAAGAAACAATTTGGGTCTGAATTCTGCTAATGAGGAAAGCAGGGGAGACAGTGGCTGAAAAGTGTGGTCAGCGCTACAGCACCATCAGCGTTCAAACAAAACACTGCTGAGAAATGCTTTAAAATACTGCCAGTGAATTGAACTCATAGACTCTGGGAAAAATCAGGCAGTGAAAATGCTTTTCTCTCCAAATTCTCTGTCTTTTCTGTAAATACACCCCTTCCCTCATGCCAGGCAGCACAGCAGAGGTGTCACAAACATCAAAGACATTTCTGCTGGCTTTACAACAACCAGAGTCCATCTTCTCAGAGGAAATATTCAGAAGGACCCTCCAGATGGTACACATCATTTTCCACTGCTGTAAAGTGAGCTATGAAGCAGAACAAAATGAACTCAATAGGCTGAGGGATCTGGCTCCTTATAGCAAATTTGTATTTGAAGACACTGCTACACAGCCTGATGCTAATAAATGAATAGATCAAACCTGATGTCTCTGAATCTACAGCTCTGAAGAAATACTTCCTTTCTGGTTTCTTGAACATGACCTTCACAGAGGAAAATGAGAACAACCATGAACTTGAACCACTCAGGCATTTTAATGCTAAAAACTAACACAGCTGTACTTTCGGAGATGATATTACTTTACTGTACGTTCTTTGATCACTTTAAATTTTGCAGAGTGACCCAAAAGATACCACCGATTTCTCCACAGATTCACTGGAAGAAAAATGTTTTTGTGCAGGGTAGTCTCACAGTTTGGGAATTGGATCATAAGTCCTGGCTCAGAGAGGGTGAAGTCCTCTCTGAGGAACAGTGAATCTCTCTTCCTTTCAGCTTTTTAAGAGGTCTATGACTGACACACTCTTGGTGGAATAGCAACAGTAAATCACATCTATGTAGAAAATAAATTTTCACAGAATTTTCAGATTTGGCTTTAGGCCAGTTAGGCACAACTTTTGAAAATTTCGAAATTATTTGGAAGTTTAAAGAAAAATATCTCATACAGACTGAAATGTCTCTGAGAGAAACATTTGATTATGGTTGACTTTTTAATTGTACTGAGAACACAAAATGAAACACATCATAAGAACATTAAACATGCAAAACTATTTTGAAAGGAAATATTAGATGCCGGGGGCCAAAATTATAAAACAGGACATTCTGGCAATATCAGAATATTCCTATCTGCCAAAATTTAATTTCAGCAAATCTAATACGACTGTGCAAAGCATTTTCATTTCAGAACATCTGCACTTTTAAATTCTACTTTTTTTTTTTTCTGGCCAGCAGTAGCATAATAGTGATTCAAAGAATATATGATTAATCCACCTGTACCTGCACATCTTCCTAGAGAAGAGTAAGAGAATATTCTTAAAATCAGTTTCTGTTTTGAGAGGCACTGAAAGAAGTTTCAATTAAATGTGAAAAAGTTCCATTTATATGCAATTAAAATAGTCAAGGAATTATAAAATGAGTTCTTATAATGATGTAAGACTATGACAGACACAGGAGTTGACTCAATGAGTTCTGTTTTTAATCTTGGCATAAAAAAAATGGGACTGATGCCACCTTATTTTAGTTATTTAAACATTATTCCAGGGCTATCTTTGTCTATAGTTACTGAGGCAAGAGAGGCACTTCCAAAGGAAGATTAATCCCAACCAAAAATAGGTGCCTAAGGTACATGAGATAAGTTTCCCTCTGTAAATTTATGCAGCCTGGGTGAGGTGTTTGCAGAATACTGTCACATTTTGGCACAGAATTCCAGTTTTTGCAAAAACCTGATAATACTAGAAAAGTGAGACAAAAAATACCTTACAAGAAAGTGAAAACAATTCATAATAAGTGTTTTGGTAACTCTTGATATTTCTTAGGACCTCACTTGTAAAACCTATGCTGAGAGTGATGTCTTCTTCCACTGTGATAAAAGAAAGAAAATGGAAAGAAAAGAATTTTAAAGCAGACCCTCCCCAGAGCAGGTCTTGCTGCCTGTGCACAGCAGCAGTGAAAGGAGCCCCGAAGATGCTCTCAGGCACCAGGCTGTGCTGGTAAATCTGCAGTCAGAGCTCAGGCTCAGGCTGGAGGGTGTCGAGCTTCTACCTGCGTGGTGGTTTGCTCCATACACATAATGAGACAGGGAAGAGATTGCACTCACTTTACACAAGATAAGAAAAGACGTGAAACCAAAGAACTTCTGTTTCCTCTGCTTTAGCTTGCAGAGGAATTGCAACCAAAAGAATAGCTATTGTAAGAGCAAATGTTATAACACGATGTGTTTTTGCCCAAAGGACCATCCTAGTCCTTCATTATCTGTTAGGCAGAGTCCTCTGACATGTCTAGGACAGGATTTAAGCATAACTGGTTGTCAAACGGCTCTCAGTCTTGTGGTATGCTGTAGGTCTTATGGGAGTAGAGTGGAAAACTTGTCTTTAAATCAATCTGAGCAGAACTTCGAGAGGCTGCATGGATCTCAAATTTGTCTTCAGGGTATACAACAGTTCGTAAGACTGCTACTTTTTTGTGACATAGTTTTTATGGGGGTAGAGCCAGAATATTAAGCTCATTACTTCCAGATGGAAAGGTTGGACAAGACAAAAATCCTTGGCTTTGGGACCATGGACAGAGTGGTGTGATACGGACATGACATATTGAAGTAATCTAGATAGAAGATACAATGTTAGCCAAGGTTGTCAGTTGGATACTTTTTAAAACATTATATGGTTTGTAACAAGGTATTGTATATCCTTCAAAACCCTCCAGATTGAAATCCTGGAAAGACAGTGGGGAAAATTGTGATTATTTTGCTTAAGTTACTAGAGTTCATTTTATATATATTAAGAGCTTGGCATCATTTGCCTGCAAGAAATTTCAGGCCAGCAATTTATACTGTATGAGCAATGTACATCATGCTAGCAGCACTTAAATGAGTCCAGGTGCTCATTTGTAACTTGGGATCTTGTGTGTTCTTATTCATGGGCTGTACACCGATAATAGCGAAGTGCCTCGAACGAGAATGTGGCTCAGCTACGTCTCAGGAAGCACACATCTGTTTACAGACCTTCCTGCAGGAAATCCTTACGGCTGCGCTGAGCCTCTTCCACCAGGGGGCACGAAAAGTCCGTGAGATTTATCACTCTTCCACCCTCTTTTGCTTTGGCTGTTTTGCCAAGGAATATTGCTTAAGACTGCCTATTTAGCAGGCAGGAGCCCCACTGTACATATTCAAAATGTGTATTAGCTAAGTGAGAAGTAAGAACAAGGGGAGACATGTTACAAGGACTTGAGCAGACCTGCACACTGGACACCGCTATTTCATGTAATTTTTATTGTTCAGATGAGCTGTATATCTGCTTTTGAATACTGTGTGAAAAATGCTTGTTCATACACATTAGACATTTATGCTTTCTCTGACTTCAGAGAACATATATCCAAAAAATTTTCACTGTAGCATTTAAAATTATGATTTTTTTATCATGATTTTTTCCTTTCACATGCTTTCACAGGTCCAGTGATGAGCACAGAAGTCTTTGTCAGAGACCTGGGTATATCAGAGGTGACTAAATTCCTAAGAAGTTTTTTGAGACCACGTTAGAGAGCTGTAATAGTAATTCCTGTGCCATTCACTATTGTTGTCCAAATGCACTTAAGAAAATGCTTCATCTTACTTTTATGAATACAGTCTCTCACTCCTTTGACTTTGAAAGCAACCTGTCTCCATTAATGAAATTAGTAACTCAATCACTTTATCCAACAGGATTGGTTCAGTAAGTTCCTAAAATTCACTCTATTGCCTGTTCTGTATGCAAAATAAAGTAAATACAAATATAGGGAGCTCTTTGCTGTAAAGGGAAGCTTTGAACGAGATACGTGTAATGACTCTCAAGGGAACTGAAAATTTGGAAAAACACAAGGTATATTCTGTCAGGTAAATAGGTCTATCCATTCGCCTGTTTCTCTTCAATGTTTGCAGAGTTTCATGCTTATCCATATATTTCACCCTTATCCCTTGCTTAATATTCTCTGGTTCCACACTCATGGTTGAGAATGGACCGTTTGCGAAATTGCAGTGAAAAACTGATAATACCTTTCCCACATGCACCAGCCTTTACAGAAGGTCTCATAAATAGATCCAGTAGGACCCTGAGAAGCACAGAGGTGCAAAGTCTGCAGGCAACCTGCTGTGCGACAGCTCAAATCAAGCACAGGGAATTTTCCCGGGCTGTGGATTAAAATATTAGTCACAGACAGTCTCGTTTTTTTTTTTTTTTAAGTCTTTACTACTCCACTCTTTAAGTTCTGAGCACATTTAAAAAAAAAAGCTAAGGGCAGAAGGGCTCCATTTTTAAAGAAAACAGTAATAAACAGACTCATGTAGAGTCCTGGGAAGATCAGAGGATGCTGTGGCAGTAAGTAATAGCCATTCCACTTCCAGTAACTATTAGCTCTGAAAGTTTTTCAGATGACCTATTTTCTAAAAAGGCTGTAATGCACTTCTTAAAATCTGGGATTCTCTTTTACCTAATTGGCTTCTACTCACATTAACTGAAATCTATTCCATCTCTCTTAGAGTTGCAGAACTGGGTAACAAATAAAAAAGAAAAAAAATGGACTGATTAATTTTATTTTAACCTCACAAGACATCAGGAAATTTGTCCTGATAAACATTCTTATATAATTTGATCCTATCTGAATTAAGGCAAATAGCTTGTTCTCAGACGAAGTGTATCTTTGCAACAGGGTCTGAACCTGCATTTAAAAATAGAATAAGATGAATGCTTCTCTCATTCATGTAAACCCACAGGTTAATCACAGTTCAGCTGCTTAAAACTATCCTACATTCTTTTTGAGAAAGAACCCATGACATATGACCTTATTAGGGGAGTTCACAGACTATAGAATAAATGAATCTATGAACATACTTAATTATTTAAATTTCAGAGACAGGAAAACTCCTCAATCATCCTGAAAGAAATAAAATGAGACTTAGTAATAGAGACTAAAATAGATGTGATCAATATCTCTCATGAGCAGAAAATAAGACTGTAAGAACAGTACAGTAAAAATGTCTTACTAGGAAGTGCTGAAAGATTCTCAGACATTGCTATCCATCAGGTCAAATTAAAAACATATTTTCTGTATTTATCACCTCAAATTTTGAATTTAGAATCATTAAGTACAAAGAAAAGAAAACTGGAAACAATGGTCTTTTTTCTGTGTATTGTCATGGAAAAAAATAGAAATGGATGGAAACGCAGGCTCTGAAGGTAGTGGAGAACTTGCAAGGAGAGGGCTGAGGATGTCAAAACAGTAAACTCATGATGTAGTGGTGGGAGTTCAGCAGCTGTGTAATGGTTCATGGAGCCAATAACTCTGAACCTTGTCCATTGCAAAGAGGTTCTGCTATGCACGTTTTGGGCACAAAACCCTTTAGGCTGAAAAACCCTCATCAGAGTTCCCACAGCCACGGGGCTCTGCCCTGAGATGGGTATGAAGCTATGTGTCTGGAAAGAAAACCACAGCAAAAGAGTCAATGTACGCCGCATTTTATGCTTCAGTGAAGCATGGAGCAAAACTCGGCAGACACTTGTCCTGGAGGACCATCATTTACCTCCTAACTGCAGGAGTGAGAGAATAGCAATGCACTGCCAAGGACAGAAGAAAGAGATGGAGTTTCACTGAGCTGTGAAAAGAGATGGTCAGTCCACAGGCAGGGAACCTGTGCTTCTTCACAGTCTGCGTGATTTCATTATGTCTCACTTCCCTGGAAGAACATTCGTGTATCTCGACACAGCCTGATGCTCACATGACACCAGTTTTGGCTGCACTGTGAAACCCTGACACAAAACTGTGTTCCAGTATCCTTGCACTTCCTGTGGTGCTGTGGGGTAATTTACAGACAGCAAAATTTTAAGAAAGAATAAGTGGAAAATTAACTGGGACTAGTAGTTCTTCCAAAAATAAGCATGTAGGACCCAGATGGGACGCAGCCAGGACATTCAGGATAGGTGACCACAACTACTAAGCTGAATCCCTGGCCTTTGTAGTCCTAGCAGAGGCAGTCCTAGCAGGAGCAGTCTAATCCCCAATGAATCTGTTCCTCTGAAGGATGAGCATGTCAACCGGAAGGAAGAGGTTTTCCATGGGAATCACTGAAATTGCCCAAGGTCTAACGGGATGATTATAAAGGCCCCCGTGACCCAGAAGATCATGGCTCAGTGGTAGTTTGTAACAGACAAATACAGTAGCCAAGAGATTTAGAAGAGATAATTTTGACCAAAGTGATTTCAGACAAACATCAGTGAAAAAGGATTCCCCTCTACAAGCAGATACATCAAATTAAAAGACGCGGTTACTTACAGGAAACAGGATTCTTTCAAGATTCAAAACTTGGGAAAAGCATCAGCTACAGACAGATTTCCTGCAGCTTTTTAAAATACGTTTTTGCAACAGCTGTCTCAAGTTCTGTCGAAATATTCCAGAAGGGAATCCTGTTCCATGACAGAAGGACTGCTTTGATCACACTGATTATAAAAGCAGATACAGAAGGTCACAGTGACAGAAACTTTCTATGTTTTTTCTGCATGTGGAACCTAACATATTAACTGAGACTTTAGCTACTTGGGTATGTGAAATTGTTTATATTCCCACCTTAAAGAGTTAAATGACTTCGATGAAATGCAATTTCCAGCAGTCAGTACTCAGAACAGGCTTTCCTTTAGTGCATCAAGATCAGCTAACAGTGGGATCAACCTGCCTTTGCTTTTCTGAGAGGGCAGAAGATGTAGGTGGAGTATTCTAGGTTGAAAATATCTTGAGGAAAGTTAAAAAATTTACCTTAATATTTCTGAATTGTTTTATACTTCCCCACTCCTGTTAGCAAACACTGATTAGTAAAATAATCCTTTCTAAATAAAGAGAATCCACTTTTTCCCCTTTATTCTACATTCTTTCGTATGTTTTATATGGATCTTTTTCTTATGCCAAAACCACTGACAATAAAATATATGCTTTTAAAGGAGATTCTCTGCTAGAACATTTTAAATCTCAGAAACCTAAAATGTTTTACCTTAATGATCTACCCCATACCTTAAGCTCCATATACTTCCACGCAGAATGTAACAAACCATGGCAAATGGAGATATCCAAGAGACTGAAGCAGAAAGCATTTTATTTACTTTCAACTGGCTTTACACAGACACAGCAGTTTGTGAATCCTGTCCAAAGCAGTTTCTGAGTTATGACCATGCTGCATATTAAGGCGGAGACAGAGATGTCTGAAAGATCCTTTTATCCTTGCTACAGCATATGGGAAGCTAGAGTGAATATCCATCCTTGGCTCTCCTACTTACATTACAGGTTTATTACTGCTTGCATTCCTGTTTTGTGTGAGAGTTGTGAGACTATGTACAGCATGGACTAACACAGGATGAGAGAGACAAAGAATATCCTGCTATTGCTATTTGTACTTCACAAGCTGGCAACAGCAAAAAGGGTCCATTTTTCAAAGCTGTCAGAAATCTGGAGGCAACAACACCTAGGTGCTTCATGTTTACTTGCTTGCTTGGTTGCTATGTGAGTTTTCTTAGGAAGCTAAATCCTGCACTGGCAAACAAATAAACACTTTGTTCCTAACCCTGACAAGGAAGCCCAAGGGTCGAAGGAAGAAAAGGGGAGCACTGTGTCTTGGTTACAGTTCTGCTTCACAGACTGGGAGCAAGACAGGGCAGACTGCCCCTCTTTCTTATCACTTCTACTTGGGTTTTTGGGAAGTAGGTTTCCGTGCTGAGGCTGAAGGATATGGGTGGGCAGTGAACCAAGTGAAAAGTTTCCTACACCAAAACCAGTTGCTCGAGAGAGAGATAGTTGCTCCTGGTTCTTTCTTTTTTGACCCAAACTGGATGCAAATAGCCAGGAGTCCCTGTTTCTCTCAGGGTAAACCTACTGACCATGTCAATCCTGTCATCCTCTGCCTGCACAGTTCCAGGCGTCACATCTGAGCCTCTCCCAGATATGAGCCACCAATGAAAACTGAGCAGGAGCTGGAAACCATGAGAGGGAGCAATTCCAAGACTGCCTGCTCCAACAGCACCCACAGGAGGTCAGAGGTCAGCTGATTCCTCCCTCCCATGCGACCTCCTGCTCATTTTCCATGACCATTCTGAAGGCAACCATTCTCCTTGAGGCACGGCGGCCTCTTGGCACTCAGAACTGGAAAATGATGTGGTAGAACACTGTCACTTTGGGGATAGCCTTGGCTGTGGTCAGCATTCCCATATGCTTTTCCCTTCGTGAATCTGCTGCTATGCCCCTTTTGGTAAAGGGACTTGGATTCATAAGTCATTTAGGAGCTTTAACATGTTTCTCCCAAAGTAACTGGCCCGAGGTCGCAGAGGAAATCTGTAGCAGAACTGGGAAATAAATCAAGATCTGAGACCCAGTCCGGAACCTCAGACACAAAACTACCATTTTTCATAGGAGACTTAAATATGTGATGAGTTCTTTTATAATCATATAGTCTTTCCAATGCCTCAAGTTTTCTTGCTACAATCATTAAACTACTAGCTGTCCACTTTTAACAGTTTTGCAGGAATTCTTTCATGTCAGTAGTCTTTGATAATAGGCCACATATGAGGTTCCAAACTTACTTTTTCCATTATTAACCTTTCATTTACTGATATTTCCCTCGGTATGTTTTGTTCTTATACCCTCCTGCACCATATGTTTATAATCATCTGAAACTTCTGAGTTATCCCATTATTTTTCTATTCTCTCACACATCATAAATGTGGGCTGAGTTCCAGAATAATTTATGCAGGATTAAAACATGGAATTGGCTTCAATACTTCATCAATGATGTCTTTAGAGTTTATCTCCCAAATTTGTATCTTTTTCAGGAGTAAAAGTCTGAGAGATGGAGATCACAAACACACAGTCACACACACTCATACACATCCTGAATACCAAAGTAAGTGAAAAATCATGAAAAAACAGGATTCTTCAAGGAAAAATACCTCATTCAAAACATATTGAAATCTAGAAGAAGACTTCCTTCCACTTCACTGTGCATCACACTAGCTCTCTATTCTAGCAGGGAAGCCTGAAATAATTATTGTACTGATGAAGTGTAGGATTGTAGAAAAGTTTTTCCAAAGGGCAGGCACAAGCAGTGAGTGTATGACAAGAAACAGTTGAGTATGTGACAGGAGAAATAGTAACTGAGAAAAATCTGGAAGCCTAAAGAGAACAAGGTTCAGTCTATAAACCCAATGTGTGAGGCAGCAGCTAACACCTTTCCGAGTCCATTGGTTTTAATTAGCCTGTTTTCCTTTGCCCCAAAGGAGAAAAAGCATCAAAAGTCCTTCCTTCAGAGAGTCCAGCACCTGAAACTCCCAGTGAATGAGCTGGTCTGCTTGCTTCATTCTTCAAATTCAGTGGCAGGCCAAAGGAGTCCCAAAGGCTGTGTGACCAAAGCCACTGAAGGCTTGGAGGTGAGGAGAGCACTTCAGGTGCAGGTGGGGCCACAGGGTGCAGTAGGCACCCCAAAGCCAAGCAAGACAAGTGGCAATAGAGGCAGGAGCAAGCTCTGAAGATAATGAGGGAGGACAGGAATCACCAGGAGCAGCACTTGCTGGAGGCAGCTTTTGGCAGCTGGCTCAGGACTTACAGTCAATTTTAACAACCATTCTACCAAACCTACTGAACCATCTCCAGCTATGGAGCTGTGGCTTCAGGCGATGGGCCAAACATCTGTCATGAAGATAGATGTGTTCCCCTCAGCAGGCAGCCTTTTTTCCAGTAGATGAGGTAGGCTTTTGGTAAGACAGAAGACATACATGTAGCATAAAAATTCTAGGTTCCTTCAGACAAGGGCAAGCTTCTGCTTACAAAGAGAAAATCAGATGGTTCCCAGAAAATACCTCTATTCAGACTTATTTATTATTTTTCTAAACTCCCACAACCAGCATTGTGATTTTTGATGGTAAGTGTTAGCTTGAAACAAAAATAATTTTAGGAGATCTTGGGTGAACACAGAATTTATTTCTTTAAATTATGAAAACTAATTTTTTGACCCATTCCAAAAAAGTGACTTGTTCGCTGAACCCTAGTGACTTTCATGTGCTTTTGGATATGGAAGGACTGATGACTGTGGTCAAGGATAGATGAAGGAGCATGTTTGGGACGTGGAGGGAGAGCAAGGTCCCTCTGTGGTACAAATTGACTTACCTGTATGTTAAATTGTGTCAATGACTTTCTGGGGTAGGACTCAAAAACTGAAATGAAAAAAAAAAGATTGGCACATAGGAATAAGTGAAACAAGAGGTAATGGCAAGAGTGGGAAGGATAGTAAAACACTAGTTCTACTTGAGACAATGGACAGAAGAATCTTTGGCCACAAGGTCAAAATCTTCTCCACAGGCCAGGCTGCATCTTAACAGTGGGGTAGGCTGGGTCTCTTGTATTTTGAGAGAATTCTAGCAAGAGAGAAAATGAGTTTGGAAAGGAAGGCCCTTCAGGAAAATACTTCAGTAATTTGGAGCAGGCTAAAAGGTGTGATGCAAACAGAAAAAGGAGGTGCATGCAGCTTGAGATAACTGGAATCAGCTTAGCATTGGTCCTAAACTCATCCCAGATGAGAGCGGTATCTTATGAGAAAGAAGGTTTTTATTTTGCAGCTAAAGAGTATATAGTAGTGACTTCATATGACAGCTGTAAATGTCACTTTGCTTCATTTTGTAACTTCTGAGTGCAGGACATCAAAACCAAAAACCTTTTAGCCCAGTCTTCATCTGTATATTTTTTGTATCTGATGGGAAATAGTCTGTCCCATAGTTTATTACATGTTACTTATGGGCCTTTCCAGTCCGGACTGAAAACTTTCACAGCACACTCCTGAAGACACTTCACCCCTTGTGGTGCCCTTCCGGGCAGTGGAACTGAGTGTTACCTGATGGGAAGGAGTTGTGCCGAAGCATTAGGATGAGAGGCAGTGACAGGGTGCAGGCAGAAAGTCCGGATAACAAGGATTAATCAGGCAGTTCCAGAAGGATTCATAATGATCTGATGCACAGTGCTAGGACTGCAACAGCTCATTCCTCTGTTCTTAAAGAAGTCCTCTGCAGAGAGAGGAACAACATCTGTATGAGGAAATTAAATGGGCCAAGGACTGTGATTTGTCCCTGAGGCCATCTGGCAGGGCATGGCTCACATTCATACCCTTCCAAATTAAAGAGACGGATTGTCCTCAGCCTGTGTCACCTGAATTGTGTCCAGGCATTACCCTGGATGGTGTTTGATGCCAAAAACAGTACCAGAGAGACAATTTAGCTCTGTGGATAGCTGAGTGACAGTAGTGGGTCTGCATCCAGGCCTTGATTAGTCTTGACAGTCACTGCCAATTAATCTTACCTTCTCTTTGATTACTACTGGATACTCTACCTTCCTGGAAAAATATTTACTGAATAAGAACAAAAAACAACAACCATAACAATGAAGAATTAATATCTAAATATTTTTTTGGAGGTCAGGAGGGCACTGGAACATGCACTTAGACAAAGCAGGTAAGAGGACACTGTCTGGATGATGTCAGCATTCTGATTTGGTGAACTGGCATGGTTTTAAACTATTTACTACCCATAAGCTCATTTGTAGAGTGATTTTTTGAAGGTGAGTTAGACTGCATTTAAAGGACAGTAAACTCTACCCTTATTTCCCAGAGTGCATCAAAAAATTTCTAACTCTTGAAAATAAAGTTTCTTTAAATTACATTTTTAATAGCCTCAAACCATTATTATTAAATGCAAATTAAAATTACAGCGGTGACTAAAAGTAATCTTTTTTTTTTGAAAGCCAAAAGCGCAAAGTTGCAAGAATGGTGAATATATACTCTGAGTACTATAAATTAAAAAAAAAAAAGGGGCAAATACTATGATTCAAACTTATCAGTGACAGTGCAATGCAGACAGCTCCCACAACTCTGAACATTACAGACTACAGCTGTTGGTGGCTGTGGGTTTTCTGCCTGATGATCTTTCAGGAATCTGAAGAGCTGGAAGCCATTTGTTGCAGCAATAAAGTCATATTTGGGTTGGAGGGGTCTGAGGTGGTCACTGCTATGTTTAATGCCTTGTGAGAAGCTGTGGTTTGGGTTCTTGAGGACCTTGCATTTCCAGTGTGAGTTCTTTGGAGGTCTGGGGATCCAGACACAGAGCCACTTGAGGCTGCAGGACGAGAGAGTGGGAAGGAAGCTTCAGTGCAGCATGTTTTTCCGTAAGAGCTGCTTGTCTGTTCAGAATCACATTAATTTCCCCCTCCTTTCCCACTGACTCCTGGGTCATTGCAAGGTTTCTCTGTCAACTTCCCACTCATGGAAAGACTGTTCTCTGCCAGCTCCTGGGCTGCATTTTCATATGTTTAGCTGCAGTTCTGAAAAGTTGTGATTTCTCCAAGCATTTCACCACCCTCAGATTTTGCAAGGCATTTTGATAAGGGAAATGTACCCAAAAGCTGCTTTGTTAAATCCTGCTCATAGTTCAAAAAAATAACCAAGGTTTGTTTTTCCTCCAGTTTCTATCACAAATAAACAACTTGCATCTTCAAATATCATCCTTATAATCTCTCATCAGCCTTAAGGGGGCTGAAGACATTAAGTCCTTTCCAATCTATGTTCATATGCCTGAAAGTCCTGTTGCAGTGAACAATCTTTACATTCCAAATCTTTGCAGCCAACTGCTTCAAGTTTCTGGTTTGATATTTTTCATATAGGTTTCTGTCACAGAAACAGTGGGTTTGCAAGCTTAGACACCAGCTTTGTCTTTATGTGCAGGAAATGTTGAGATAGGATGAGGGCAGGACTATTTCATGAAACAGGGAATCAGGCACTAGGTATTCTGGGCACGTAAGTGATCTGGGCACTGGCATCTCTGCAGCTGTAATTCAGTTATGATGTTGGAGCATTTGTCACTGATCCAGGGGCTCAGGGAGCATGGAAAATCATTGCTTAGGAGATCCAAGAGGAGCAAAGCAAGATATCTTCTGTTGTTTGTCACCTGCTGTTTTGAGACAGTGGGAAAATTCAGCCATTTATTCTGGAATAAGTGAAAAAGATATAGTACAGTGTTAACTGAGCTTACATGTTCATTTTCTAGGCTTTTCAGGCTCAAGGCTTCTGATGAAATACATGAAGTTTGGAAATTGCTGCTGGGTCCATTTGCAGTTAATATGACTTGAATATACTGTTAGCTGGTACCTCTGGTACAAGGAAAACACATTCCATGGACTTGCACTAGCGAGTACTACATGATGGAATTTAAAATTTCCTCCAAGGTACCTTAAAAGCAGTTCAGTATATGACCAATGAAATGATTTTAAATGTTCTCCATGAACTCATTTATTCCTAGTTTCCAACACGCTTAATGAAGGACACCAGGCAGTGACCTGTGTTGGCTCTGGAGCTTTGGAGGGGAGCAGGGGATTAGAGAGGAGCATGAAGGGTCAGATGCTGGGTGTGTAGCAGGAGTGTTTTAAAAGTCACTGGGTACTGCAGGACAGTTAGAACAAACCCCCAAACAGAGTGCACAAAAGAAGGGAGATATGGGGAGGGCTGTAAGCAGGGTGAGAGGGAAGGGATGGAGATAGTAGGGCTGAGATATGTAATTGTATGGGATAACAAATGGCAAAGTTTCTGATATTGTAGTCAAGGTGTTGTAAGATTTTCCTGAGTATGCACAGAGAGCATGGTGGGTGTGACTGGTCCCAGCCACAGTCCTGCCATTCATGAGTCTGTAACTGGTTTTCTGAGAAGTCATGGTGTTAATTCTGGATTTCTGGACTAATTCCAGTGAGAAACATCTGTGTTTCAACCTATCTGCAGCTAGTATTTAACAGTGAATTTTACAGGAATTTGAATTTATAATCAAATATTTGCAAGTCACAGACATTACGTCATACTTATTGCACAGTAGTAAGTAATGAAGATAGCAGGAACAGGCTGGGACAATCTGGGAAGGCTATTTGAAAGCCATAGTGATACAGTCTGTGAAATCAGACTTGGTCTTAATCTTATACTATGGCAACTGCTATGGAGATGCTGATGACATCACTGTGCTGTTGCCAAGGTGCATTCTTGCCAAAATGCCCCTTGTTGCCTGCTGGAGTAGCCCATGCCCTGAGAATCTAGGACAAAATCAGGCAATGCCATTCTTCACTGGGATTGTGGACCACGCTAGAATGAGACTCAGAACAGCACTGTTTGAGCTTCAATTGACAGAGGAAAATAGCAGAGCACAGAAGTTATGTATGAAGAAGTACACCTGACAGCTCCACTATTGCACAGTTTCACTGTAGAAAACCCTGCCTATAATAAGGTTTAGTTTGGAATAGCAAGGAGGTGTTTTCAGTAGTGTGAACTATGTTAAATATGTCTGGATGCAACATTCTTCCCTATCTTGCTTTGCATAATATGTGATGCATGTTATATGTATTTTTTCCCTGTTCTCTAACTGCTTGCTTTGTCCCACAGGCTCTCCACATAATGGCGAGATACATTTAATTGAAATAAGAGGTATTTTTCCACTCCAGGTCATAGACTAACCCCAGTATTGTGACAGAGAATATATATATGAGCACGTATCCAGATCCTATAGGTTGAAGTATTTTAAAGACAGACATTAACCCTCCCTGCCTTGCAGACAGATGCTTTGTAAAAATAGAAAACAGAGGAAAATCCTCTTCATCTTTGTATGCACTGTATAGTACCCAAAACCATGCTCTACTTTCTGGAACTGCAGCACTCTCCCCACTCTGGCATTTCCCCATCTCTCTTCTGGAGCAACTTCTGTTGTTAACTCAGCATCCACCAGTGCCTTCTCCAACCCTTCCAGCCATGGAAGCACATCTTTGTGACTGCAGAACCAGCCTTTTGGACCTAGTAAGCAGACCATCAATGGTTTTCAGTGAGAGAGGAGCATCATGTTTGCTCAATCACCAGTTTTGCAGGGTTTTGGCCTCTGAGCTTTCTCTGGCAGCATATGATGAGAAAGGCTAGATGAACTTTAAAAGAGATTCCTGTGGACAAACTGGGATCAGAGATTGCCATCTGATGGACAAAGGTGTTGTGTCTGAGTCCTAGAAAAGGGGTTGTGGAAGCAATTTTCTCTTAAATATTTTAGAATTACTTTAGTTCCTCATTGTGGTATCTTCAATGGACCAGAATTATATTAACTCATTTTCTTCCTCATGCACTTCTTAGGATGACTGTGGTTATGTCTGTACTAGCAGGGGAACGTGAACATCTGTGCTAATTTTTAATTTTTACAGCAGTCTCTGATCTTGCCAAACAAACCTCAGCCACCATTCAGAGTCTAGCAAGGACTAAAGACTGTTCTTGGTAGGCAGTTTGGATGTACCTGTCATGTTTTGGAGGCTGAGGGAATTCAATACCACAGACATGGCCAGGCAGGGACTCAGAAATGGAGGGCATGCTGTAGCCCTGCTTAGTCCAAAGATACCTGACCTCTAGTAGTGGATCTTACCAGGATTCAGTTCTAAGTGAGTGATAATGTGCACAGCACTGCAAGCCTGAGCTGTTTCTCTTCCTCCAGAGACCAGGAAAGATGTGGCCCACAGTGTCATGCAGAAAAATTTGCAGGAGTATGAAACCAAAACCATCCCAAGGATGCCCTGGCCAGCAGAGGCCCCTCAGAGCTGGGTGGTTTGAGCTTTCCTTTCCTGTTTTCTGTTCTCCACCTCTGACTACAATCTCACTTGGTTGTCTGGGTTCCTACCAGGTATTGAAATTTAATTTGGTCCTGGAAAAAAGGGATGTAAATAACGGAATACCTGTTGTTATATCATCAAAGCATTATGATACTGATCAAAGACAATGACCTGTACCATGCTATGATCCATGATTAGAGTTTGTTAGAGGCTAGTTTATACATTTAAAAATAATTTTAGAATTTGACCTGCGTAAATGTTAATACAATTTTGTAGCTAGATCATGAATTTTGTTCTTATATAAATGAGTTCGTGGTTCAGTGCATGACTAAGGCTCTTCTGTGATATGATAATGAAAAAACCAGTAGTGTCACTGTAGTCCAGGGCATTGCTGAAAACAATTGGAAATTTTTTAACAGAGGAAGACAGCCAGGGAAAAGCTGGACATACGCTCTGCTATGCAGAAAATGTTGTCACCTCAAAAACCCCATGGCAGCAATTTAAAAATAAAATAGTCCTAAAAAAAAGCACCCCACCAAAACCAATCCAAAACCCCATGCCAAAGTGGGAAGCACTGGAAGCATTGAGAACTAAAACATGCAGTAGCCTGAGGAATAAAATACCATTATCCAAAGCATCCTTTTGTAGCGCTGCAGCACCTCTGAGGTGCAGGGGAAGTAAAAGAAAGTAAAGCAATCATGGTTTTCATTGAGATTTTTAGTATTGTATTTTAGTTCAGAATTTCAGGGAAAAATAAATAATTTGTGGAATTCTTTGGACTGTTATGTCATCTGCACATACTTGATTTATTATTAAAAAGGAACCAGACATCAGTAACAATTATTTTAAATATATTAATCCAGTCGATGCCTAGATAAAAGCTATCAGAGGAAACAATATAATGTTTTTCATCATAATAACAAGTGGACTACAGAGAGATATAAATTTTTCCCTTAGGGATAGTCCATCATGGAGATGTGTGAGCAGGTTGGTGGGACCTCACAGGCAAACCAGAGTGCTGCTCTCTGCTGTGCTGCAGGGGCACAGCAGAAAGAGGAGGATGACATGGAGGGAAGGACATCAGTGTGCACATCCATCCACAGCTGCTTTAGTTTTTTTCACTGCTGGCCAGAACACTTCACAATTTCCATAGCTGGGAAGATATAGCCTTAAAATTATTATGTATTTTCTAATCTACCTACAAGGTTGAGGGCTAATGATGGAGGAAACCATGTACCCATGGAAGACTCTCTTTTTGGAAGGCTTCAGGATCCTCTGCTGACTCTCTTCTAGACACCAATCTCTTGGAAACTGTAGACTGGCAGTTTGCCTCACATGAATGTGAGGACATTGGGCATTCTTGTGGCAATGAAGATGGCAAAGCCACCCTGCTTTATGGGGTATCGTACAAGAGGATTATTAAGAGAGATGATAAGATTGTTGTGACTGTATAAAACAATCCCTTCTTTCATATCATGCCCACCAGAAGGCTTCAGCCATGATATATTTATCTGTTAGCATACCTCTGTGGGTGCATAACTTTTATCATCTCAGTGTAAAAATGAAAGATAGGTCAAGCAACAGGCATCGTAGCTTGTCCAACATCATAAATGGAGAGAAAAATCCTAAAATAAAAACTTAAATTAGCTAGGTTCATCCTGAGTTACACCTCAGTATTTATAAATGCTTCACCTTTGTGTTAACAGAGTCAAGTCTGTATTAATGTTCTCCAGGTGCCTCAGCTTTGGTCCTCAGCTTCCAGTTGCCTCAGTTTTGACAGCACTGAGAAACCCAGTGGTTAAATCATCCCTGTGCCCTGAAAGAAGGCACAAATTAAGCACTCTTCCACTCAGCCCTCTCTCAGCCTACCCCCTGCAGAGTGGGCTTCAGGCAAAACGTGGCTGTTCCCTGTCTTTTATCGAACACCACTGTCTGCGCTGCTTATAGAGCACCTGAGAGGAGCCTCCCATCCTTGGCTCGTCCATGGGTTTGAGCAGGAGCTGTGTGGGAGGGTGGATGGAGGGGCTGGGAAGACGGCTGCCTCTACTGAGACAGCAGACAGGCAAAACCAGCTGCACCAGCTGAAAAGTGAGCACAAAGGGGTTGTTCTGGCAGGGCTATTTTTAGTGTCATCTGGATCATATTAAGTATTCACTGGTGTCCAAGACTCCCTTTCTCCGACTCAGTGATGCTACAGGGCAAGATTTGATCCTTCCAAGAGATCTATGAAGAAGAAAGAGCAGTGACAGCCTCGACCCAAAACAATTGCTGTAACTAATGTGTGGTCAGTAGTGACAAATGAGGAGGAAATGTTATTTTTTCAGCTGTAAAAAAAGGAATGGTCTAGATTCATTGTTGAACTGAGCCCTGGCTCCTGAGCTCCATAGCAGCATTTAGAAATGAGAATCCTAAACAGGAGGGATGCTTTGGTCCCAGAGGAGCAGGATTTTAGCCACATCCTTCCTTGTTTGCCTGTTTTCTATCATCTGTACCAGTCAGTTTTCTATTAAGTAACTTGGATTTGACAAGTCATTCTGATGCCATGCTTCAGAATTGGAATAGAACTGCCCTTTCCAACACTGCAGGTCACTATTTTTCTGCAAACCCATCTTCTTTCACTGAGCAGGAATCTTTCCTGTCTCTCTATAAATACTTTTTGCCACCATACTAGACTATATTAAGCAGAATTCTGTATGATCCTGGTTGGGGCTTGGGAGGATGAACAGCGATTTAGCAGACAGAATGGCTACAGAGTAAATAAGAGAGAAAACAACTTTTTCTAGTA
This sequence comes from Callaeas wilsoni, assembly GCA_013398955.1. Taxonomy (NCBI): domain Eukaryota; kingdom Metazoa; phylum Chordata; class Aves; order Passeriformes; family Callaeidae; genus Callaeas; species Callaeas wilsoni. Next base: position 273,869 of record VWPU01006684.1, read on the forward strand.
CAGTCAGATATTGCTTGTTTCCCCATGGCAGTGTAATGTGTTACTTACTATTAGTAATGGAGGAGAAAAAAAGGAGCAGAAAGAAAGCACTGAGCAGAAGAAATTGTTTAAAAAACCCCCAAACTAAACGCAGAACTTCTTGCTCCTTGGGCACTAGCAGGTCACACAGTTTACTACATTGCTGGTCTTAAATCTGATAAAGTGCAAATGGATTGAAGCACAAGAAGGTGTTCCATAGCATAAATATTTTCTGAAGCAGGAACTCTAGATGCTGCTAACAGACTGAGACCTGTATAACTCTCCTGAAAGTTTCTAGAAACTTGGATACTCTATAACTTTTTTGTAATACACCATATTTCTGTAATGCAAAGTGCTCAAAAATAGCAATTAATTCTGTGATTTGTATTTACATAGTGGAGAGTATTAGGAATATGAGTGAGGTTGACAAAGATTGGTAGATGAACTGCTTTTCCAGTATGTATAAAGCTGGGATATTTGGCACTTGGTGGGAATGAATATTCCATATTGAGGATTTAAAACTTTCCGTAATTCTTACGTATGTAAGTTGCAATTTTGACACCTGCCCTGTAAAGTGCAAGTGTGAGGAATGGACTCATAGGCATAATCATCTTCCGTATACTTTTTTGAACATTCATATGACTTTTCCAAATAATTACTCTTTGAATTTTATACATTGTTATACCAGGTGGCAAACTGCAGTGGAATGAACTGCATAGTACCTTGTTATGTAACGGGAAAACACGCAATACCTGGCAACACAGCCACTAAAATCTACACCTATCACCTCCTCCATGTGAGTGGATTGTTTACTACACTTTATGGGTTGGATTTGTGTTTTCTGTCTGCAGGTTTCATGGGCTCTGTCTTCATTGTGCACACCAATTTGCAGCATTCCTTTATGCCAAGACACTTGTATATGGTTTTATCGAGGGCGACAGTGATTTATTCAAAGAAAAATTTCTGTCTTCATTTCATGGTGAGTTTGGCAATCATTTCTTTTCCAAACTTGCCATATCCTTCAAGAAAGAAGAATTAGGTTTAAGAGGCTCTGCAGCTGTTTGGCATCTGATATTCAGAGCTTATTATTATTAGTGATTTGTGATCTCTAACCAGTCAGATCATTCCTTTCTCTAAACATTTTTTACTTTATTTTTTTTCACAGGGAATGTAAAACTTTCCTCCTTTGAAGTCCAATGAAGGGAGGTGAAGACATTTATTTTTCAAATGTAATAAAATGAACTTTATATTATTATTTCAATGACTGATTAAAAATATTATTTATACCATACGAGTGCTTCCATGCATATTATAGGGTGTTTCATTTGTGATGTGGCTGAGATAGAACAGTACCCTTTCACTTAACAGTCCTAGAGATTGACCCCAAATTATTCACAGTCTTATGCAATGTAAACAGTAAGTACCTCTGAGCAACATATACGTTTGTGATTTTTCATTCTATGGAAAAAAGATATTTGTGTTTGCAAAGATTTTGGGAAGGCCTGTGGCTTGTTTTAAGTAGGAGGTCAAATGACTGAACACAGTGATCTCGTTGATGTTACACTCCATGAATCTATAGTGAGCTACACTGTGCACGACAGTCACAGGCCCCATTCCACTGGCTCCAGGGGCAGCGAACCCACTTAAACTGGTGGGGGATTTAGCCCGACATCCTCTGTTTCTCTCCATTCACCAGAACAGGTAAATAGTCTTGCTAATTGAATTGTCCTGGGCAGGTTCTGAATAAGCCTCCCCGTGGATTTTGTTAATTCGAATCAGTGAGTTTGTCCTGGTTTTGCAGCACAAGCCCCGTGTGCTGAGCTGTGCCAGGCTCAGCACCGGCCGTGAGCCGCAATGGGAAACGTGGTCATGGCACTGAAGGTCAACAAAAGTCAGCAAGCTCTGCTTTCTAAGGAAACCTTTGTACAGATCTCCAGCACCAGAGGTCAGTGCCATCAACTGTGTTACCTGAAATCATTCAAATATTCTTCTTCCTTAATATGGATCTGAAGTAATGTTTCCTTTGTCATTGTTTCCTTAGAACCTACTTATGCTGGAGCCTTGAGTTGGTACTGGGGCCATGTACTTGGGCCAACAGTTTGCCACAATCTGCATTTGGGTGGTATTAATTGCTGCAGATAATAGCTTATTTTGCCCTTTAATACATCTTTCATCTGGAAATACTTCAAGAACTATGGCATTGTTACTGAAGTATGAAAAGGCTCCTGAGGTGCATTAATTTAATTATTCTGCAGGTGAATAAATGTGGCAGACCCTAGGGTTATGAAGCAGTCTCAAATCCCAGTTGCCTGCCACAGCCACTAGAAAATATTATGCAAAAGACACCAGGTTAAAATTTTAAAAAAATATTAAAAGTTATTTTTGGTTGCATTCACATCATTCTCTTGAGTACAGTAAGTGTTCACTGAAGACTTTTGTTTTGTTGTAACAGTATGCCCAAAACAATGATTGTTGTGTTAAAAATCCTCATGGAAATCTGTGCTAAAAATGTGATTTTTCTATCTCATTCTTTGGCTTTTTCCCTTCTTTTCCAGGACTCTCTGTTCTGTAAAAGGCAGAGGTGCTTCCAAGATGAGTCTCGCTCTCAGAGATACTCACAGTACTCCCAGGTTGCAGCCAGTGGCTTTTGGCCAGTTATCCCAGCCCGCAGAACTGGCAGAGGATATTCAGAGATCTTGGCCAGGAACCCAGAGCCATTCCCAAAGCAGAAAATTAGTGCTTAAAATTACTGGTCTGGCCACTGCAGCTGAGGAACAGTTTCAGTACTATACTTGTAAGAAGCAATTCTCATTTCCATCAAAAAGTTTTTTGGCTAAAACTTATTAGATTACGGCAGGAATAGGGTTTGTATCAAGTGTTCAAAGACAGCCTAGAGTGACTATTAGATACGGTCTGGGAATCCAGCAAACCGATTTCTACTACTGGCATGCGAGTATTCATGAAAAAAATAATCTGAGTTTTCTGTTCTTTCAGTTCCTGTGTTTGTCCAAAGTGAGTGATTACATGGATGACATTTATAAAGCACCTTGAGACCTGCAGAGTACTGGTCTAACAGCTGGGTGTTATTATTACTCTGTTCAGTTGATGTTTGATACTATAACCATAGCAATGCTATATCTGAATGACTTCCAAAGGTAAAAATAAACAATGTGGTTATTTTACATAATTTCTCCCATAAAGGGAGATGTGTATTTCTTTTTAGTTCAGGCCTAAAAAATGTTAGCAAAATCCAGATTGGAAGGATAAGTAGACAGGAAAGTACAAGGAAAGAGGTTGGATCTGAACTGAAAACTGAGATTTGCATATCTCCCATTGGAATTAATTTTAGTATTCTGACTTATAAACCGTACCTTATGTAAATGAGTTTTAGTGATTGAAAGGTTTCCAGAGAAAGGAGCTCCTAACAGTGGTTAATATCTTGATGGGGAGAGAGTCCATTACATACGTTAATCTCTGTAGGCAAAAAGAAACACCGAGGTTTATCTTTTATGCATCATGAGTAAATGTTTAACACCGTGGGGAAGGCTTCAAAAGCTAAAAGAAGTAGTTGATAGGAAGGCTTGACATTTGACCAAGGACAGCTGCAAAATCTTCCTCTTGTAGCCTGAAAAACAGTTAGAAAGATTTACCTGAGACTACAAACCAGTGCTTTGGCAGGTTTTTAACACCATTTCGGAGAAAGTAAGTTAACAGTTCTATGTTTATTCTCTTGTCCTGTATTTTCTTGGTGTCAGTTTTAAAGATTCTTAGAATTATGGCGTAGAGTCACCCCCACTTGTAGATCCATCAGGCCTAAAAAAAAAAAAGGTAATGATGTCCCCAGTGATTTCTATTGCTGTTGTACCTTCATAGCTCCCTTGCCCACCATATCCTATGAGAATTCCTGATGTTACAAACACAGCTCTGCAAAAACCCTTTGAAAGAACGATGAGGAACTAAGCCACAGTAGCTACTTCTATTGCTATTCTATATGCTAAAAGTATTTGCCCCGGGGAGTGATTTGAGCTGGAGGGGTACAGCGTGGTCACACCCAGGCTGTGCAGAGCACGCTGACCGTACACACACAAGACAGCACTTGCCTGTGGATCTCCTCTGTCCCTGCACGGTACCTCTGTGGCAGTGAGACCTGATTATTTTATAACTCTTATCAGTTTGTGGTGTTAAAAATAATTTCTAGGCTGTCCTGTAGCCCACCAGAACAGCATTTTCATGGCATGAGACAGACATTATGTGCTGCACACCTTGGCGTATCACAGTATATGGGAGTCTCCCAGCACCCTGCCTGGAGAGCGTCACAGGGCTGTGTAGAAATCCAAGCCAGGTGCATTTACCTGTGCTGCCTACTGGCAGCAGTCTGGAAGCAAAATTTCCCCAAGAAACACACCTGATGGTTTCTAATGGAACTAACCCATTCCTGAAGGAAGCCCAGAAGTGAACTGCACTGCATCTGCACAGGGTAGACTGCCATGGCACCACGATGGATGAAGGAAGTGGGGACATAGTCATTTGAGAGTACAGACACATCCAGCCGAAAAAAGATATTGTACTCAGGAACTGAGTGAAGTTACAAACACATTTAACAGCCTGGGTTCTGCAAAGGAGTCCATAGAGACAGAACAAAGATAGTGCCCTAAAGCAGCCAGTGAGACTGTCCCAAAGAGTCTGTGGAAACACAGGAACTTCAGCTAAAAGAGAGAATGATGCCAAGCACCCACTCCTTTGTTTCTTCTTCTACACATGTGACTGTTTTTTGCTTATTACCACTGATGTCTTAAGCATCAAACACCAAGAACTGAGTCTCCATAAACAGTTGTTTTGGAAGATGAAATATATGTGGTCAGTTCTGTCTATGAAAAGTTCTTTTGATGTGCAGCTACAGCAGCAAACAGGAATCTGCAGCTGTGAGCAGAGGAGCAGAAAGGGAAAATCCACATTTTATAGATTTATTTATTTAAAGCAAATTCTTTGATTCAGCATTGCAGTTGGCTCTGTCAGATGTGCAAGTCACACAACGTGAGTGAAGACTGAAATGCTGATTCTTGCTTAGAGTTATTCTGAAGCCAATTGTCACTTCTGTCCTACACAGGCAGTGAGGTAAATCCAACAAGATTCATCCAGTCCAGGGCAAAATGGCTGGGTCAATGGGCTAAGGCCAATTGCACAAGATTTAACAAGGTGAGTCCTGAGCTTGGGTTACAACAACCCCTGCAGTGCTACAGGCTGGGGAAGACTGGCTTGAAAGCAGCCCAGAGGAGAAGGACCTGGGGGTGCTGGTCAACAGCAGCTGAACGTGAGCCAGTGTGTGCCCAGGTGGCCAAGAATGCCAGTGGCATCCTGGCCTGTATCAGCAATAGTTTGGCCAACAGGACCAGTGACCGCTGTCCTGCCTGTAAATCTCACCTCCAAAATAGACAGAGCCTCCATCTGAATGGACTACTTATTTGGGCATCATAAGGGGTTATCCTTTACAGATTTTTACACCTAAGATTGTCCTGGTTAAGAACCTAATTCCAAAAAATATTTGACAGTCATTAAAACAGCATACATGATGGACTAAGTTCTTGAGGGTCAGCTGAAATTCAGTTCAGTCTCTTCAGCATTTCCTCCTGACAGAGCTCTGTTTTACCACTCTGAGTGTTGAGCTCCGGGAGCTCACTCATCCGTGTTCAAGTCTTATGATTGATTGTGCAGGGAGACTGGACAGATAATTTTTGTATTCTGATTCTTGTAGCCTGGGACATACCTGAATGTAAAGATTTGCAACACTGGAGTTTGTCCATGCAGCTGAGAGTAGCACCCTGATATGCACTCCAGTCACAGGTCATCAGTCTAGGGGGCATCTACTGTGAAGTTGTGGTGGGTTGGCTTAGCTGGCCTCCAGGTGTCCAGCAAGTCACTCTATAAATCAAAGACAATTTAAGGAAGCACCACCTTCAAGTTGGCTTTAGCAACATCTTTAGTGTTAGCAGACAGCATCACACTGAATGTGGTGAGACAGAAATGAGAGTGTAAGTGAGCTGGTGCTGGGGCATGCACACCTTGACTTGTTAGTCTGCAGGATTGATGCCCAAATGCCTCTTGAGATACAGCCCAGATGACTGCGTTGTTGGGCTGTATCAATTTTTTCATTATGCCCAACATGAAGCCCTTAGAAAGTGTGTGACTATCAGGACAAATCAGTCACCCAGAGACCTTGCCTTGCTCACTTTTCTTTTTTTTTTGGCATTAAGAAATTTGAAACAGGCATTTGACTATATATGTATTCTATATTCCTAATGTTTCAAGGAAACATGGGATTACTACATACACACAGCTAAACTTTCTTTAATGAAAAACAATATTTCCCAGTGTGGCCTACTTAGCAGGAAGGTCTATGCTCAGCCAGTCTAGTGGAATTGTACTTGACTAGCAAAAGTGTAAAGCAGCAATCTAAACAGCAGCTTCTTCCAAATAGTAATGCCGCAATTAACAGAAGTGTTTCTCTATTCTCCTACAAAATAGCTGCTTGTGAAACCCACTTATAATAATGACATCTGATGATGTGCAGGCCAAACACAAAACAGTTATTCCATACTTTTACATGAAGTAGAAGATAATTATTTTTGGAATTTTTATTAAGAGACCCAGAAGCTGCAGTAGTTTATGCTTCTACTGACGCAGATATATCTGAGGCATCAAAAATGGTGGATAAAGGAGCAGTTCAGTTTACATTTTCTTTCCACTGTGCTACTGCACAGAGCTGGAGAGAGCTGAGTCCCACTGCTCCTACAAAGTGATATTATCCTTACAGCTACTTGTGTCAGCCAAGCCATATGGACCATGCATTTGAAGAATGACCTTGGTTTGGGTTATATTTTCACAAAATTTTAAAAACAACAGGATCATTTCCTTTTGTTTATCTATTCCCTTGTTCAAATAAAAGAAGTTGAAATAATATGAAACATGTCGAGTTTTGTTATCAGTTGGACTAACTTACATAGGCATAGAACTATTCTAAGTATTTAGAGCCTTTAATTAGTATGTTTTCAGGAACGGACATTTCTAATCTCCTTGGACTTTCAAGCAGATGTTTCTGAATTAAAATCATTCTATTTCAAAAGACATCACTGGGCTTATTATAATATTTAAATAATACATTCCTTTTGATCATGGTATTGTGACATACCTCAGACATCTTCATTGTTTGTGCTATTTCTTCAGAGCTCCAATGAAATATGATATTTTGTTGGCACTGAATCAAGTGGTTATGCGAGGCACTGCTCTATGTTATGCAGTGTTTATTAAAATCTACCCTATAAACAATTTAAATCTATTATTATTACACAGGAGGCCTTTAAATTAATTTGTGCTGACAGAAAAACTACATAGTCTGACCTGCTTCAGCAGTTTGCCTGTGAAAGCAAGAGCGATTTTTCAAATACTATATATAAAAGATAAAAATCTACACTTTCTACTACCTGTTCCAGAAATTACAGTTGACTGGGGAAAATACTCAACCAGAACAGCATGTGTGACCATAAAGAGGGTACCAGGTTCATGGTGCAGGGACTGGCCAGTTCACCTTGGTTTTACTTCAGCTCACATCTAACCTATACATACAATATTACAAATTATTACAGATGTGAGACCCCTCATTACTGCTGCTATGCAATGTTTAAAAGAACTATTGCCACAACTCTGCTAAAAAGGAAGTGCCATTCCTGAGCTGCCATTTGGATGCCTCAATTTTCCAGAAGAAGCAAATCTATTTTCTGAGTAAGAGGAGAAGCAAAACTTTTAAAAAGAAAAATGTTTATGTTTATTAGCTACTATATCTTTATATGAGTCAAAATTCTTATGTGCTAACAAACACATGAAAGGATAAGTTTCATCTGAAATAAGCTTAATTCTGTTCCAAGTAGCCTGAGCCCTAATTCAATAAACACTTATGTTTTGGTCAGCCACAGAGGAATTTAGACATATGTATCAGTACCCTGCTGAAAAAGGTCACTGTCCTGAATCTCTAGGATACTTTTCATTCTGTCTTATTTAGCAGCATTACCAAAGCTTTAGAATTCAGATCTTGAGGCTAGAATGGGCAGAAGGTGCATATATTAAATTTAGTCAAAATGGGTATTTCACTATAATTGTCTAGACACCAGCTTGAAAATAGAAAAATGTCTCCTAGGATATGAAGGCATTAGTAATATCTGTCCTCTGTCACATGTATTTGTGTTTGCCAATGTATTTTATACAAAATGCATAATTAGCTCTTCAAAGCACATGGAACATTACAGTTTTAATTTCTCCCTGCCTTCTTAAAATGCAAAAAGAAAAGTATGAACATATTCTTTCTGCTACTTCTAACTTTAGAAATACAAGAAACAGGCAATTTTACTGGAAAATAAGTGAAATATATCCATCTACCAAGAAGTTAAACAGAAAACTTCCTTTACTTAAAATGCTCATTTGTCCAGTCTTAATTAACAACATATTTTAAGCAGTCTGATAAGCATCCTTTACTTTGAAAATCTCTCAGCCACCAGTTATTCTTCAAGACCACTCATTTATCAGTTTTTCTAGGCAACACAAGACCCACATTTCTTGTCAGTGAAAAGGGTGTAGAAAAACGTATCTTGAGCAACATTTTAAAAAATCCTAAAACCATGGACAATTCTACAGGCCGAGGTTTTTAGCTGGTTACCATCAGAGGCTGAATATCATCATCAATAAACTTGGAAAAATGATCTGAAATTATTTCATTTCTTCCTTGAAATCTCACTGGGTCCTTTGCTAACATCAAACTCAGGATGAATTCATAGGGACTAATGAAAAGCAATTTTGTAATTTATGAACAGAGAGCAGATCCATCCTTGAAACATATGTACAAACACATGGCCATGCCCCAGTGTGAATTTCAAGCAAACAGTATGTTTCATAAGAAACAGCCAGTTTGCTCATTTCTAGAGAACTGGCAGCCACTTTGACTTGCTGAAAGATCCAAAAAACATAATTTAAGGACTGTATTTAAAGTTAATCTAGCTAACAAAAAACAGGGATAAACTTTCATAGACTAAAATTGTAAATTAGATGCAAATTGACAATAGGAGTGGAACTTTAATGAAGTACAGTATTCCCCACCGCTGAAGAAGTTAATTTGATAGTTAATGACATTCATTTACACACGGGTTCATTTGCTGACTTCCTCCAGCACAATAGCACTAGCTACCCTGTTGGCAGTTAGCAACCAGGAAGGAGTTTTTTTTAAAAAAAAAAACTCATCTAAGAGAATTAGGAACAAACAAAGGGGAAAAAAAAGGAAAATCAAGGGGACTGACACTTCTGAATCTCCCCTAGAGAGCAGTGGAAAGTTTTAAGCAGAAAGACTGACATTGAGTAAGTATTTCCCCAATTCACTTCTCTAAAGGATGGTTTCTGGGATGCTCTAAGTGTATCCAGTGGCCTGCCTGGTGGGATGCCAGTGGGCATATGGGGTCTGTTGGTCAAGCACCCTCAATCCTTTGGAGTAAGCTCAGCAGCTTGTAGGAGTGGAGGAACAAAGAGAGGAATCCAACTTTTAGAGTCAAAAATTCCCAGGCTTTTCCCAAGTTAGCCCAATCATGACCTGCCCATTAAAATTTTCTTCCAGTCATTCTACATAAGCCCTAACAATGCATTCAACAAAGCTGTGACCAAGCCCTTAGTCTCTCTTGGCAGAGATCAGATCAATAGCACACCAAATAAATTACTGAGTCAACAATGCAAATGGATTTCTCACTATATTAATGGCTTCACTATTGACTGTGCCCTACTTTATGCTATTTCAATCATCTTCAGCAGTGAAACTCCAACTTGCTCAGCTGCTTGGCTTCCCTACCAGAAAAGAAATATAGAATGTATTAATATATCTGTGAATTACATTGGATTTTGGACTGTTTTCCGTGCTATATTATTTATTGTACATAGGGTGAACAGGAACCTACTGGAACAGAGTTTGCAGCTGAGGAGAATTTAGTTTTTTACAGATGGTAACATCCATGTTTTGTAATATTTTATTTGAAGAAAACAAAGGGAAGAGTGAGAGAGAGGAAAAAACCCTAAAAATAAAAAAGAGAAATATTTTCATTAGAGTATTATGAAAACATTTGCCATGCATATTTTGTTTCAAAATATATTAACTGTAGTCTACCAAGATCAGATAAACTACAGCATAAAAAGAGCGCATTTGTTTTCTCTGTACTCAGCAGGATTATTCACATTTGTTGTTTCACCAGATATTATTAATATAATAAATTGCACATGTTACATGTTTGCCAACATTCCTAAATTAGTCTTCAAAGAAACATCTAAATGATCTTCCACTATAAAGGGAAGAAAATATTGAATGTACAGTGCATTAAAAAAAACAGAGTGGCATCATAAATATCCGCATGCACGTTCATTTTTGCTAACCCAATCTGCCCAGAGGTCTTTCTCTGCCAGAGATCTCTAAATCCAAACTAGACCAATGGTGATATATTTGCTCAGGAAGCCCTTGTTTTAAGTAATCTCATCTCTTTGATCAGCTGTAAAAGCGCAAATCTAAAATCAACGGTGGCAGAACAAACTTCAGCAAACAAAGACTTGCCAGATGGGCAGGTGTTGAGAAATATTAGACTGCAGTTGTAGTGTTTAACTCCCTTACACGGTGATGAAAGAAACAATGTATGTGTCACTGAAGGTGATGATAATAAATGTAATGAAAGTAATAATGAATCCCCACTGTATGTCTGCAACAGGCTTTGCCCTGGTTCACACCAAATCAGCTATCACTTCAAATTATTCCTGAACAGAGGTGTTTCTGAGGTAAGAACAACAATTCTTGCTTTTTCGATACTCACACAAATGAATATTAAAGCTGGTTTGTAAGTGAGAAGAAAGTCAAGACTGCTATTCATGTTTGCTGATACATCTACCTCGGGTGGCTGAGAGCTATCATATCTGCCATCCCTTCCACTCTCCACAAAGAGTAACTGTCCTGTATCAAGGATGACTGAACAGAGCAGGAATTTGGTCCCAAACCACCACAACTCACAGCCCACTCTACAGCCCAAACTGGTGACAGCCTCTGAATATGAGAGTCTCACATTCACGATTTGAATATGCTGTGCTCAGCACTCCGTGCTTCACTAGCACTTGTCTCTTGGAGACAGGGAAACCAGCTGCGAGGACCTTCCACGGCTTCCACCCAGCCAGGTGCATGCACGAACACGCTACTGTTTGAATCATGAAAATTTGGGATAGAAGGTTTTATTTCATGGACAATTCTTACTGTAAGAGTCAGGGAAAATGAATTAAAAGTCTGTTTATCATATCCATGCAAATATGTTATATTCATGGGTAATTTAACCAAAAAACCTTTCTGAGATTTAGATGCATAACTACCTCAGAGAGAAGTCATCTCCATAGGAGAAGGAGTCATGCACAAAAGTGAAGCTGAGCAGGAGTTATTTCACCTAAGTCTTGTCTTGAAAAGTTGGACTTTATCTCTTAATTGTCCAAGTACCCTTACTGTCAGTTGTGAAGTGGGGAGAGGCAAATCCTACCAGACAAAGAAACTGTTCAAAAATAGGCATCTGAGGAAAATGGGGTGAATGAAAATCAGGACATGTCTAACTTGACAATATCTTCATCTAGCCAAGGTGACCAGTTGAGCCCATACATCTATCTTCTAGGTTCTTAAAGCAAAAAAGAAAAATGTGTCTTTTTTTAATACTTTCACTGAAGCTAAAAATATAAGTGATGCCTTGAGAGCAACTGGACCATTTTAGGCTACCATATTGAGCAAAAAAAATTCCAGGAAATGTTTCTAGAGATGAGCCCTCGAACATATACCACCATGGGATGGTTATTTTTCATCCCTGACACAGTTTTGGCATCTGCCAGCATTCTCCCAGATGATTTCCAAACACCAACTCAGTATCAGAAATTGTCAGTACACAATACCAAAAAGAAGGTTGGATGTCAACATTCTGTTGTGAAAGATAAAAAGCATTCAAGAGTAGCGATAAAAACTGTGATATTCCAGCTGTCCTCAGTGCCAGGGGCCTGCCCAAGGCACATCTAAATTAGTGATAACTTTAGAGTAACTGAGGGAAAGCACTGAGAAGCACTAGGATTGCCTATAAATGGACACACCCTGGAGTATTACAACCAGTTCTTGTTTCCTTGTTTCACAAAAGAGGTAAAAAATTGGCTGGGATGTGGAGGAGAGCCACAGAAATTATTGGAAACCTTGGAAAAGGGCCTTGCAATAAGAGAATAAAGGGGTTCAGTCTGTTGAATTTAATAAAAACATCCAGTGATGATTTTGGTGATTACAGTGTGCAAGGATCAGCACAGGGAGAAAATACTGAGCAGTAACAGCAGCACTCTCATCTCACACAGAAAGGCGTAATGAGAGGTGATTGCTCGAAGTGAAAGCCAGACAAATTCAGGCAAAACTCAAAACACACATTTTTAATAGGGTGGGCTGCACCTCCAAAGGAAACGATGGATTCTCCTAACTACTGATGGCTTTAGATCTTGACTGGACATCGTTCTAGAAGATAAGCCTTAGCCAAACACAGATTGCTGGACTAACTGGGTTAAATTAAATGTCTTGTGTCATTCAGGAAGTCAGACTAAATAATCTAAGGGCCTTTTCCGGCTTTAAAAAAGCCAGATCGATGGATCTATAAAATGCAACTGCATAACTGTGAATTCTAGTCCAAGAATAACACATTTTGATAAAATAAGGTTTCCATAGTCCAGTGCTGTGTTAGCAGATGCAATTCCAAGAGATCAGACTATCATTATAAAATTGGAAATGAAGAAAGCATGATGACATGGTGATGTTAATAACAATACCAATTCCCCATGTGTTTACGGGGTCAGTCCATAGAAATTGCAGCAAAGTCAGTGGAATTTTCACACTATAAAATTATTAAGAGAAAATATGGTTCAGCTTTTCAGACCAGTCTCTGAATGTCATGAATGTAAATTGAAAAATCACTTTTCCCTATCTACACTTGAAAGGAGGAAGGTCATTTTTTGGCTATGCTCATTGCACTCCATTAAGGAGTTACGGGGCACCAGCCCAAGCACTGAAATTCAATCATCTGCACTGTTCAATAGTTCTGGCAGCTCCTGGCACAATCTTGGCTCTGGCCAACTAATACTTTTCGAAATAACTCCTTGCATCATTCAGGAGTCAGCATGGGCCAAGGACACTCCTAGCAAGCAGTTCAGATGCACCTATGCATCTTCTGTGAGATATGGTAATGTGAACATTGCCCCACTATCCCTTTCAACCTGTGATTAAGGAAACAATTTATTCTGGCAATAAATGCCCAGTAATACAGACACAGCCAGTGAGTTCAAAGTGCCAACTGCTCTGCAGGAAAAGAGATGAGCTCACAATTCCTTCCCTATCTTCTGATACAAAAATATTTATGCTATACATATTTTAATTTCACATATGAGTTATATTGATCTATCTCTGAGGAAAATCAGCAATTAACAAACTGCTACTGCAAATAGAACCACAGAATTAACTATTTGAAGTGACCTATCAAGGCCAGATCCAATTAAAACCTAGAAGTGACTGCAAATAAGGCACTCTTAATACTTATATTTTAGAACTTTAGACAAGAAAGTGGAATTTGAATCCAAAATAAGAAACCTATTATGCGTACAGAGTTAGGCACTGTGGAAAACTCACTCAGAATACATCGAGAAGGGAGATGTTACATTATCTTGAGCATAGAAGAGCATCAGAATACACACCTCTCCCTAGAATTTAAACACAAGATACAAGGGAATGCTTCCATTTACTCACAGCTTGGGATTTTCTTCTCAAGGCATAATCCCCTGGTTATTTTACTTCCAGATATAGCTATTCAAGGCTCTTTCTTTTGTATTACAGCAAGAGGAAGCAGACTAATATTAATATAATAATGAAGTAGCTAGATCTGTTGCCTGATAAATGGGAATATTCTGATCTGGAGACAATTTTGGCTCAGGTTAAGAACTGGGAGAATTCCTTAACCACAAAGCCACTGGTTACATCATACAGCTCTCCCACTAAAAAAAGCTTTATTTCCCAGCAGAATTACAAGTTTCGCGAGGTTGAGAAGGGACCTTACAGGAGAAAATACAGTTACCATCAGGGCAAGGATACCAACCTAGGGCTGGATGCTCAGCGCTCTGATCCCATCTGAGCTACGTGTACTTGTTGAATTAAATGGGCTAAAGCCCAAGTAGATCTGGAGTGAATAAAACCGTGAACAGAATGAAAAGGAAACATCAAACTCAAGGAAAATGCTTAATATAGGTAAAGGCACAATGAATTTGGCACATCCCTTTCCATAATGCTGTTCTAATTTTAAACAACCCATTGTACTGTGCTGTTGATAGCCTTGTGTGAGCCATGTAGGGTTCAGCCAACTCAGCTGCATGATCAGTAAAGAGACAATACTACCACACACAGGGTTATTTGGATTAGTGAATACCATACGCAAGCAAATCATCTGCCAGATGGCATCGGAAGAAAGCTGCAACTCTCTCACTTTCATTTCCACAGCAGCAAACAATGTTCCGTGTTTAAAATAAACTCTTCCAGATGAGTAAAAGATAAACTTTGTGGTGCTTTTTTCTTGGTCTTCTCTTTGACTTCAGCTCCTTCCTAAAAAACAAATTAACAAAAAACCAGAAAAAAACCCCATCTACTCTGATTGAGTTACATTAATGAAAAATCCCAGTTTAGACCACCACAGTACAAAGCTGTCCCTCTAGGCAGCATCAAAATTCCATACTATTTACTGAACAAGAGGCAAAAATGAAATACAATATTTTCATTCATCAACTTCTGTCAACAGAACCCTTAAAAATGAACACCTACCACATTAAGCCATTTCCTGTCATTTTATGTGTTTTCCACAGTGAAGAACTGTGCCGCTTTGTTGAAACATGGATGTTTTCATATTTTATGCAGTTTTAACTCTTTTTTAAAAAAAAGCAAGTATCTAGAATCAAACAAACAAACAGAACCCCCCAAAAACCCAAATGCAGAAACAACATAATTGTAATAAAAGTCTTTCAATTATTCCTTTTGAGTTTTCAACTTGCCTCTTTTGCCACTGCAGATGGCAGCTCATTACCTCTTACTCTGTTCTACTGTCCCGAGACCCCAGTCTTAGCTATGCTAATACAATTATTTCATAACACATCTTGCTATACAAAATAAGAAATTTTTGAAATTTTCCACTTACAGCAAAATTTTATGGACAAAAACCTCCATAAAGCAATCTTATTTCCATATGTGTGGTGATTCATCTGAGACACATCCAGGACTCTGAAGATTTTAAGCAGGGCAGACTGAAGGAAAATGATGCTCTGGTCTCTTCCCAAGTATTTTCAAAGCCAGGTGAGGTGTCAACTAGAACTATCAATAATTTTTACTGAACCTGTAGGATCTCAGCCCTTCAGAGTAGCAAATGGGTTGGTTGTACTGAAGCAATTTTCAATTTACTATGCTTTACTCATAAGATACACCTACAGTGTTGCATATAGAGGCCTTCAGGGCAGCCTGAAGCCTAAAACACCTATCCATGTACACTGGAGAAGGTATTCCTGTCTTTAAATAAGTATACAAAATGATACCAAAACTACTTGTTGCAGTGCATATTGGTCCTGAGCCTCCAGGTGTGTCACTTGTCGTTTTGCAGATGCTGTTCATGAGCCCTTTCTTGAAACTTCTAGAAAGACCTTGGCATTGCTTGTCTCAAGGGCAGATGGCATTTGGAGAGGGGATGGTCATGCCGTGACTTAGGAGGCCCCAGGACACCGACCTACTGTAGGGGAAGGTTGCAACAGGACTTAGATAAACTCAAATATAACATCAGTCATCATCAGACTGCAGTCCAGGTGGCAAACTGGCAGACATCCCAACAACTGCAACAATGGGCTTTGGGGAAAAAACACAGATTTCTGGAGAATGTTGCAGGATATTTAATATATGTATAGCACTGCTACTGCCACCACCACCTCACCCTCATAATTCCACAATTTGTGAAGTATTTCTTTAAAAACGCCATATATACACAGCAGTGCATAAAGCCTCATTCATCAAGCCTGAAAGAATCATCATCCAACTGGCCGTAAGGGTCCTACTGCTCAAATGTAAAGCTGGGAGATCAAGATCAGCAAAAATATTTAGATGTCTGACTCCTGGTGCTTTTAGTGGGATCACGATTCCAGATTGCTTGTTTTGCCCAAGAAGCAGACAGCAAGAAAAGCTCAGCACCTTGATAAAGTGATTCAAGCATGTGATGGCCTCCTGAATCTTTCACAGCAAATAAGCTGTCGATGCTTTCCCTTATACAGATTAATTAAATTTCTTTCACATTACATGAAAAGAAGTGATCATTCTTAAATGTGGAAAGAAAAGGCTCTCAACCTTTTTTGGTGATCATTGTGCTAGGCTTCCCTCAATAAGGCAATAAGGAAAGCATTCCTTTCTCCACGTTACACAGGACATTCGGAATTAATTAACTTTTCTAATTAATTTCTCTGATCTGAATCCAGTTACGACAGGTGTGAGGCTGCTAGTGGTAGCTAAAGCCATAAGTAAAAAGTCTAGAGGGAGTTTGTCATTTTCTGTTATGAGAAATTGCAGCACCATTCTGGGACAGATCAAAAATAATAATTCAACTGTGGAGGCCTCCTGCACCGTTTTGCAAGTCAATTACTCTCTAAATGATTAGTTTGGAAAAAGTTATGTGAAAAAAGTGAACAGGCCTTCCATTTTAAAGTTATTTGTATGACTCTTGCAAGTTGTTTATTTCGTTTAGAGCCTTAGGTGAAAAGAAATTAAGTGTGTTTGAAGTGGGAATTATCCACATTTTTCAGCAAAAGCATAATCACGCCACACATTCACAGGGCTCAGGCTTTGGAGCCTGTGAAGCATTCATTTAGTAGGAAGCTTAGGCAAACCAGACAACTGCTGAAGAGAAGAGAGTTTAAATACTTCTGTTTTTATTGCATAATGGAAAAACTGATCATTTATCTCATTAAGATGGAGAATTTTTACTGGAGAACCCCCACTGGGTTTATAAGCTTGCCTGCTGTGTTGACTGGAGTAACTGAAAGAGCAGAGTTGTCCCTTTGCCTGGGGATAGATGTTGGCCTTTGTGGCAAGGTAAGGAAGGTAAATTGGTGACAGATTCAGAGTACTTTTTAAAAAGTGAGTCAGTCTCCCTTGGCTTAAACAGATAGGGCATGTAAAATAAATCCACGCAATTTCAATTTAGTTTGCTTGCACAAGCCTCAGCTATAATACCTACATGTGTGCGGGGAGAGCTGGCTCATAGCTAGGGTCTGCAACTGAGAATCAAAATAAAGAAATCAAAAATTTAAAAAAAAAGGAAACTTTTCTTTTTAAAATTCTTGGTCTGTCCATGAGGGAAGTTGATTATTACAGGTACTTTCAAAAGCACCACAGCCAAAGGTGAATAAATTATACTGAAGCAGTTAAAAAGTGCTCTCCTTAAGATACTTGAAGTCTGTTTCTCTTGACCATTACACAGACATGTTTCCTCTCCTCAGCTCTGTCTGTGTTCTCCAGCTGCAAAAGCAGACATTGTACACCCGGATGTGGCTTTAAGCAGTTGAGCTCAACACCGAGCCCAAGCCTGAGCCCTCTGTCCCCAGCCCAATGCCTCACCACATACCAGAGCAGGGCGGGGGCAGGTGACATTCCTGTGCTAACAACCCACTCTCCTTAATAAACCTCAGCTCCTTGGTAAATCACTGACAGCTCTTCCTGCCTATCTTTTAAACTGAGAGATTAAATTGCACCTGCACATGTGCCTGCACACAGACACACAGGCCCTCAACACGCCAATTCTAAAACAAGCCACCTGGAATGCAGTTGGAGTGTGATGTTTTTGCCATATAAAATGTCACCATCGAAAAATGGGGCCACTTGGAAACATTGCTGACACTGGCCAAAAGCTTCAGTGGGGAAAGTTTGCAACAGTCCAAGTTAATCCCTGCTGTGGCCCTCCACCTCCCAGCTATATAAGGCCAGATGCAGCTTCCCTGGGAAAAGCAAAAGGGCAGGGAATATATTCTCAGGAGTCACTGTGCCCTATACACACTCCAGCCTGTTTTCAAATCCCCTGGGCACAGGTATGGAGCGCTGACCCAACACTGCTAGTGGACTCAAAATCCAACACTCAAATTCTAACCATTTACCTAAGAAAGCTAAAGGCACATTTTGCATTTGAAAAAAGCCTTTTATGTTTATCAGAAACTTCAGCAAGATCTTAAACTCAGATGTGGCTTTCTTAACTGTATCTACATACCTGCAGGTGTGATTAGGCATTTGTACTTCCATATCTGTAATGTACTTGCCAGCAATGTTGTCAGTGTCTGTACCTGTCAATGAAAGCTGCATTTCCATGGGCTTTGCCTGATACCCCTGGTCACTGCCCTCCTCTTTCCTTATTTTAAAAACTTTAATTCTTCATAGAAAGTAAGTTTAATTTGAGGATAGGGGTGCTCAAATGGTGGTGATGGTGAAAGAAGGCAACTGGAATGCAACAGTTTTGGCTGCATGCTCTCGATACAAATTGGTTATACAACAGTAATACAGAAAGCTTGCCACATCATTCTGGAGGCACAGTTATAATGGGGGCAAGCGAGAAGGTGCTGATCTCCTCTTAGTGTACTTCCAGCTCCTAGAGGAGACATTCAGCCCACAGTCCTCAAATTATACACATACATCTGAGTTTACTGACCGAGAGGAGAGGAGAGGGAAGAGAAGAGAAGAGAAGAGAAGAGAAGAGAAGAGAAGAGAAGAGAAGAGAAGAGAAGAGAAGAGAAGAGAAGAGAAGCGAAGAGAAGAGAAGAGGATGTTCCATAACCAAAATGCTTGGTTCTAACCTAGACTCAGTCAGAACTACTGTTTGTTGAAATAAGGGCTCTTCCTTGGTTTTGCACTTTGCACGTAGATTTTGTAGATCTGTTGACCTGTGAGGTCTCTAGTTCCTGGATGCTACTAGAGTAACAAAGGCAGCATATAAAGAAACATTCACAGCAGCCTCAAGGGAGTAATCAAAGCTTTCTAGTCCACAGAAGTTAAATGACATTCAACTTTGAAAGTGACAAATTTTACTTATTTCAGATGTTGAAAAATGCCTACCTTTCTGTAAGTCCCCAACAATCCACCCTTTCAAATTGTTTTCAGGTAATATTCATCCATTAATATTCCATTAAAGGTCAATTAAGGATTAGTCTACTCTGGAATGAGGCTGTAATTTAGTTATGATTACAGGAATGCAATCCCTTTCTGACTATGGCTCTTATTTCAACAATGTTTCAAAAGAACAACATGTACATGGTAGATGTACTAAGTATGGCCTGTTACACATAACCAGGGCTTCCTATTCTGCATCTCCGATTTCAGTACAAATCCATCTTTGCTGTTTTGAAGGCAAGTGCACATCCTATGTAGGTCATTCAGTCTGAAAATTACATGTATCTCTGCTCTTCAGGCATTTTCAGTGCAGTTCTTTACTGCAGTATTTTGAGGCTAACCATCCTCTCCATTGTCCACCTTTGCACCCAAGGCTTTCCTTGCAAGGGATGTACACACATTTCAGCAGAGGAACAGTGCAGTAGTGCTTCTTTAAAATTGCTACAGTAGTACTGAAACACAAACCCGAGTTTGGCTCAGCTTCTCCGTAACTCTTAACAGAGAAGTTAACGAGCTCTTCATTCTTCAGCTACCTGCTAAAGGTGCTGCTTGCAGCCATTTACAAATATTTAAAATTAAAACGTGAAATGCATCACTGAAGATCAAAGCAGGACTTCTTTAAGCGTGTAGCACAGCTTCCTCTGGCATCACTTACAGAACCTTGTTCAACACTCAGTGTGCTTTGACAACACATACACCTCTACACTTTGCCTTACAGTGAGTAGTGCAAAGTTCAACCTGTAACATGATTTTGCAAACCTGCTCTGCTTTGTAGCTTGCCTTCTGCTTTTCTGGAATGCTACTTTCTGCCCCACCCAAGTCACCTGCCCAGTACAGACTCTTGCTGGCGAAAGGGAAGGCAAGATCAAGTCCACTCCACTGTGCAAAACCTAAAGTATACTGAGAGTCTGAATAAACAATCAGAGAAAGAATTTAAAAAATTTAGTTGGTCATCACCTGAAGTGGAGAACTGATGTATTTGTAACTAAGGAACTACTAAATACATAATTTATTATTGATTCCCACTCCTTTACGTAATATTAACATAGATTATTCTAAATCATTCTTCCATATTTATACTATATATCTTAACTACTAGAACCTTTCAATAATGTAGACCAAAACAAAAAGGTATATATGTCAATATGAAATCATAAGTTACATGAATTTTAAAAAAAAGTCAGTACAGACTCATGCAATACTCATGTATTTCATTGGAGCTCATTTTATTTCCAGCAGCCCCACACCACAGGCTCCCTAAGCCAAAACACAGGTTCATCTTTTGCTTTGAAACACGGCTACTGTATCAAGGCTGCTGGTTTCTGATACATCTCCCATAATAAAAAAATGAATGCTATGTCTTCTTTTTAAAATATTTTATTAAAGAATATTCGGTCAGCTGTATGAGACATTTATTGAACCTCATTACTGAGTTAAAGTGCCATCAGTCAAGCCAAACACACACCGAGCAGCTTATTCTCTTCGGTCTAATTTGCATGTGGTCTTACACAGTTCATGCCATGCAAAGCCCTATCAAGATCATTACACATTTTGCAACTACCGCTTTAATGAAACCCAAGGTCTCAAGAAACAGCAAGTTCAACACACATGAAAATAAAAATACAACTTGCACAACCAAGTGTACTTACACACTGAACAGCAGCAACATCACTAAAAACAGCTGACTTTGTGCTTCACAGCAAAACTGTGCACGGCTCAACGGTTTTGTTCACTGAGCCATGGGGCTGACAAGCCTTTGAAAGGCACTCGGAGGCCTCAACAATTACAGTGCAAGATATCAAGAAAACTCTTTATTCCATTTTTAATTGTGATGGCTCAAAAAAGATGACTATTATTAAGACTTGTTTTCAAATATTTTACAGAAGTGTTTCACCATCAGTACCCTGCATTGTCCAGACTACAAGTAATGACAAATATTCGTATATATTGGAAAACACACTTCTGCTTAATTTTTATTTGTAAAACATGAGTTTCTAAGCAGATTTAACCAGAAATTATATTCACACCCACAAATTTTATTTCCGATTTCTTCTGAATGCCTGTGTCTATTGAAGATTGTCTTTCATTTCAAAACAGAGTTCCAACATAAATCACTCTTTTATTTCATACTTACTGAGCAAAATACTCTGTATTCCCACAGCATTTAAAGTGAGAATTTCACTGTTGCCAAAATGCATTGCATAGCTATCTGCATTCTTTTCTGCAGACACTCCCTGGCACTTACTTCAGTAAACCAACCATCACTTCACTGATATCCCACAACTTTCTTGCAACCAAGTCATCCATGGCTTTGGGCAAGAGTTCTTCCTCTTTGCAGTCTCCAAAATACTTTCCTGACACGCCTTCGACATCAGGAGAAGAGGCCAAATAAATGGATGTCTGGGCTCCTTCCAGAGGCGTTTTGAAGAAAGCCCATGACACCAAGTTGAATAGAGGCTTGGCCAGCAAAGGAATATTCACATGTCTGCCTAGATTTGTTCTGACAATCCCAGGATGAAGTGAGTTGACGGTGACTCCTGTCCCTTCCAAACGACGTGCCAGCTCCCTGGCAAATAATATGTTAGCCAGTTTACTTCGGCTGTAACAAAAGCTTTTATTGTAGCTTATTTCACTGTTCAAGTCTTCAAAGTTGATCTCTCCATATTTGTAAAGCTTTGAGGACACTACAACAATCCTGCTTGGGGCAGAATTTTTGAGGAGGCCCAGAAGCAGGTTGGTGAGCAGGAAGTGGCCCAAGTGGTTTACACCAAATTGCATCTCAAAACCATCCTCCGTCTTCATGTATGGACACTGGAATATTCCTGCATTATTTATCAGAACATCCAGCCTTGACTCTTCCTTTAAAAAGGAAAGAAAAAAAGTCCAGTCAGTTTTAGAACTCAAATGTAAAACATTATTATGCCTCAATTTCTCATTGGGCATTGTTAAAAAAGAAATAAAAGAAATCATTTCATTTCTAGTTTTCTGAATTGTAACTTTCTGACATTCTCTTAAAGCGCTGCTGGAAAAAACCCCACCTTTAAGTTGAACTACTACTAAACTGTGTACTTGACTCCAGTAGGACACAAGTATCTGAGAGCAGGTCTGTATCAACTTCTAATGCAGGCAAAGAATACAATCATCTGCTTCTCCAAGAGCAACTTTTTCTACATCAATTCAGTGATAAATTACCTTTGTGATGCATTTTTTTCCTCTTTAAAAAGCAACCTGTCTCTTGCACTGCAAAAGGACTGTCAAGAGACTGAAAACATTTCATGCTTCAAACATTGATATAAAAGGTTTTGTTCATTTTAAAGAAGCTACAACTAAGAACACCCCCCTGAAGACTAGGACTTTGGACTGAAAATCAAACTGCTGATTAGATAAAGGCAAACCTATTGCTCAGTCATCTCAGGCTGAGGGAAAGGTATGCACCCACAAAAGGCCAAAGCTGCCAGCTGTGCTGAGTTTGGGGTGGGGAGAGCACAGCTCACAAAGCCAGGTTTGCACTGACTCCCCCCCAGCCGAGGGGGGACGAGGAGGAGGAGGAGGAGGAGGTTTCGGATGCATGGTGTAACCTCTGGGCAGAGGAACTAAACCCCCATCCTCCCATTACACAAGCCCGCCCAGCTGTGGAGCCCCCAGCCCCACAGGCCACATCCACGGGACTTTTCACGAGAGAGGCAGCTGAGGGGGAGTCATAATCCATCAAAGACCCCCAGAGTGCCAGGCCTTGTGCCACAGGACTGCTCGTGATCCAGCGCCTGCTGCAAGAGACTGTCCCCCCCAGGGGGTCATGCCTGGACACTGCCACCTGGCTTGCGGATATATTAACTCATGGGATTCTATGCTCGCTGGGAGGACCTTCACCACCAAGAAGACCAGCTGGAGTATCACTGGGATCCACGGAGTGGTGATGTTCTTTTTATTCTGTCCCTCGCACTCCCTGTCCTCCCCACTTCTTTCCTACTTTTTCTTTCTTTCTTTCTTTTTCTTTCTTTCCTTCTCTTTGTTTCTTTCCTTCTTTCTTTCCTTCTCCCTTGTTCTTTCTCTCATATTTACTATACAATAAAATACATTTTATTGTCACTGGCATATGGTCTCGTTTGCACCTTAATTTGGGCAGAGGAATTTCTAAAAGAACCTTAATAATAACTGGATCTTAAGGAGGACACACATTAATTAATGGCAAATCTCTGCTATAGCAGAGGGATCTAGTTTGCAAAAGACATGCAAACATGGAACACGAGGTGTTAGTGCAAGGAATTAACCTCAGGGCGGAAGAGGAACCATTACACTGTAGACTCATCATCTCACTGGGATGATACCATGAAAAACTTTGCCAAAAATTGTTTTCATGATTTTAAACTTGTCTTATTTTAAAACCAGTACACATCACTCTGCTGCTGGGTGAGAACTATGGAGCAGGACTCAGAAAAGTAACATTCACGTGTCACATAATTTTAGGTCTACTCAGGAACTAAAGAACAGAAGCTTGAAGTATCTACGAGGTGCTCAGCACATGAGATTTGATGGATCAATATTCTGGTTCAGGTCAGTAACAATCAGACACAAGGATGTATGCTACACTCTCCAGGATCAGGAAATATAAGTAATTAACAGAGAGGTGGCACTGATAATTTAAATATATGCATTATGCACTTCATGCTCCAGAATCCACTCAAAAACTAAGAGCTCTCCAATTTACCCAAAACTGTAACTTTAAAAAAAAAAAAAGATACAAATTAAAGTAAGCTTCTTAAATAAGCTCTGAATTCAACACTCTTACCCACCTCTGACAAAAGACTGTGAAAGCACAATTTATGCTTGCATGAATCAGAGACAAAGGTATTCATTTTCTCTAAGAGCACTGGGAGTTTTCTTTGCTTTTAA
The DNA here is from genome assembly GCA_013398955.1 of Callaeas wilsoni. Taxonomy (NCBI): domain Eukaryota; kingdom Metazoa; phylum Chordata; class Aves; order Passeriformes; family Callaeidae; genus Callaeas; species Callaeas wilsoni. The sequence goes on from VWPU01006684.1 coordinate 298,059, forward strand.
TTCTCTAAACCCAATGCAGGGACTGGAAGACAAGCTGAGACAATTTTGGACCATTTTGATGATAAAAATAGAGAACCTCATAAATGAATTCTGCACCATTTCCCTTTTATTTCACTGCCATTAGCAGCAAAGATACAAAGAGCAAAACCCAAATCTGCACTTGGCATTCAGTTAAAGGTGCTGGCATCCGATCACTCAAAACTTCAAGTACTTCAATCTCAGACTGATTTCCGTGGAACTTGTGCCTGCTCAGTGTTTCATATAATTGGGTCCCAAAGGCGTGATCCAAAGAGCACCAAACTCACTTCTCCTCTTCACCCAAAGGGACACAATGGGCAGTCACTATCACTAAATCAGGACAGGAGCAAAGAAGTACTGACTCCAGATCTCCTCACTGAAGTGACCCATCCTTCTTTCTTCTTTAGAGAAAAACATCTGACTGGAGGATTTATTTTGCAAGACTTAACACTTCAAGAAGCAAGACTTCCACATGTGCTATTCTGTGAAACTCCTACATGCAGTAACCTAGAGTGATGTGATCAACGCCAAGCAGGCAGCTACCACAACCAAGTGCAGCAGAGGGCACAAAACATTGCTTTGACGGGCAATGCTATTCCTTGCAGCCTCTAAACTCATTTTCACTTTCTCCATTTTCCCATGGAACCCTTCAACATCTCAGACTTTTGTTTTTTTTCAGTGAGACTAAGGAGTGAGAGATATAATCACTTTCAGTCGTGCATAAAGCTCCCACAAATAAGGCTAAGCAGTGGGAGTGCACTGTCCCCTCATCCTGCCAATGTTTACATCTTCTTTATGTCAAACAAAAAACCACAAGAACTCCCAAACAAATCTCAAAATAACAGCTCCAAAAAGGACTCAGACAGAGAAGGTAAATAACATAAACTTGGGTGTAAAAGCTCTTGAAAGTATCTCTTGAGCTTGCATCCCTTGTCATTGAGGTGCATTCCAGTTATAATGCAGGCATCAGCAACACTCTGAAGATAGCACACTTTCTTTTCCTTTATCTATTTCTCACTTAAGAGCCACTCTGATACTCTGTACTACAAAAGATATGATTATTAAAAGTTAAACAGTATGTCTAGTTTTTTTTTTTGGTGTGTGCTTATTACACAAATTTTATATCCTTTCATGTATGCAGGTTTTCCCACAACACTGAAGCAAGATTAGACTTTACCACTGGATTCATATATATATAGACTACAAAGGGTCCCACTAGAGAACTTAAAACTTGACACTTAACTTTTAGAAAAGCAGTCTGAAAATTAATGCAATACAGTCCCTGTTTTCTTCCCCTCTTAGAACAGGATCTGAGCATCTTTTAAGTACTTAACAAGCAGATCTCTGAACAGCAGCAGAACTTATTAAGCCTAACTTCCCATGACTTCATGTCTCATGGCTTGAGCAGCTAGATGTGGTGAGATCAAAGTCCCAAAAGATGCTTTTAGTGGGAACGAAATAATGCATCCAACAGTGCTTCCCTCTGCTCTACACATCTAGTGGCATTTCTGTCAGGCAAAGCAACTGGATGCCCCTGTCCTCTTTAAACTCAGGTTTTCAGGGAATCTGCAAAAACTTTATATATTCAAAAATGTCTATCGATTAGATTCTGCTGGTGGTCGGTGAGAGATTTAAAATCCTTGGGGGGGGTGTAACCGTAAGGAAGCGGCAGAAAGATGTCTGGAGCATGTCAGCAGTGCACCTTTCAACTTTTATTTTTCTGGTGATAAAGCTGAGCTGTAACACTAATCTAAATCCACAAAGGTTAAGCTAGTTAATTCAGAGCGAAAGGAAGAAAAATCATTAATCTCACACAGAAACAAGTATTTCCTTCCCAGAACAGAAAAGGTCTAGAATATTTTAAACCAAAACAGACCAAACTATCACGAAGTTCATGCTTCCAGGCGCTAATTCACGGCCAATTTGCTTACACCGTCAGCCCAAACGCTGCGGTGACCTCAGCGACCTCCCCAGCCCCCCGAGCGCGCTGCCGAGAGCAGGAACGGCCTCCTCCAACCCAAGGGGAGCCCGGGCGCCAACAGGGAGCGCAGAGGCCGCGGCCAGCACCGCCCGGCCCGTGGCCGCCGTGCCCTCCGGGGCGCGGGGCAGCGCAGCGCGGTGACCCGCGGGCCCGGCCCTACCTGCAGGACGCGGTGGCAGAAGGCGCGCACGGAGCGGAGCGAGGCCAGGTCCAGCTCGCGGACCACCA